>PVJA010004075.1:0-89252 GCA_004027025.1 Myocastor coypus | reverse complement strand
TCTTTTATTCCCTGGCTGCTGTAAAATTTTCTCTTTTCTTTGCCTTCAGAAATTTGATGTGTTGGGCCAGCCAGATAGTTCAGCGAACTAAAGTCCCTGCTTATGCAGAGTGCAGCCTCCAGGGCTCGATCTCCAATTTGCTGTGCCAGCCAGGACCCTAGGGCATGCTGAGGTGGTGACTGAGATTGGTGAGGTGGTGTGCGCCTGTAATCCCAGCGCTTGGGAGACTGAAAACAGGAGAATCACTACAAGCCTGACCTGCGTGACCCTGTAGACTCTGTACTAAGCACAAAAAAGAAAGAAAGAAAGAAAGAAAGAAAGAAAGAAAGAAAGAAAGAAAGAAAGAAAGGAAGGAAGGAAGAAAGAAAGAAAGAAAGAAACAAACAAAGAGAGAAACAAAGAGAGAAACAAAGAAAGTAATCTGATACTAAGAAAAGCTTAGATAGCTTTTCTGTGCTTCCCAGATCAAAGCTCTCAGTATTTATGCTTTTATGGTTTTAATCTGTGGCTTGATGGTTTTCATCAGCTTTGGAACATTCTCATCCATTATTTAAAAATATCCCTCCCACTTTCTCCTTTTTCTCTCTTTGTAACCATAATTTTAGCATGATTTCAATTTCTTATTTTATTCCATAAATCTTTTATTTTTCATTCTTTTTCACCCCATACCCCTAAATGAATATTTTCTTCTGAGTAACCTTCCAATTTATTAATTTTTTTCTTTAGCCCTATTTCATCTTTGAAATCTTTATCCAACGAGTTTCTAAAGTTTGTTGTTACATTTTTAAGGTCTAGAATGTCTATATTTTCAAGCCTACCATATTGCTGTAAAATATGTAATTTCTATGTTTTGCTCTCTCCTCCCAAAATTTCAAGCTTATTTAAAAAGGATCTCATTAAATTTACTATGCATCACTTCAGAATGTGCGTCCACATTACTTATTATCTAGAAAGCATATCATGGTTTCTTTAGTTACAGTTTTTGTTGTTTTGTTTAGGAATTTGTTTCATTTGTCCTTTCAATTCATGTTTCCTTGAGTATCTGATAACTTTTATTAGATGACAGACATTGTATTTGAACACATGCTGGTATAGAAATAACTGAAGACCTACAAAGATATTGCCTCTTGTTAGGAGGACTGACATTTGTTCATGCTACTGGTAGGTAGCACAGATTTCTAGAGAACTGATATTGTCTTAATTCTGCTTGTATTCAATCTCGTCACTATGTTGTGGCTTGTTATTTTTTGTTTTGTTCCTTTGTACTAGGCACTTATTGCAAAGTCTAGTAGTAATTCGTGGATACATTTTTTTGGAAAAAAATGCATATATTTGGGCTTTTTTCTGGCTGGAACCTTGGAGGATATAGAAGAGAAGAAAAAAAAAAAAAGGTTCCTGCTGTGCCAGAAACCCTTAAAAAAAAAAGCAAAGACATTTCGCAGAGTTGAAGTTAAGCGCCTGAGAAAGAAGTTTGCCCAGAAGATGCTGTGCAAGGAGAGGAGGAGCTCATCTATGAAAACACCAGGCACTATCACAAGGAGTACAGATGGATGGACAGAAGTGAGATCTGAGGGGCCAGGATGGTGAGAAAAGCTGGCAACTTCTATGTCCCTGCAGAGCCCAAACTGGCCTTTGTCATGCGGATCAGGGCTGTCAATGGTGTGAGCCCAAAGGTATGCAAGGTGTAGCAGCTTCTTTGCCTTTGCCAAATCTTCAACGGTACATTTGTTAAGCTCAACAAGGCTTCGGTTAACATGCTGAGGATTGTGGACCCATACATTGCATGGGGGCACCCAGACCTGAAGTCAGTAAATGAACAAATATGCAAGCGTGGCTATGGCAAAATCAATAAGGGAATTGCCTTGACAGATAATTCATTGGCTGCTCAATCACTTGGTAAATATGGTGTCATCTGCATGGAGGATGTGATTCATGAGTTCTATACTGTTGGAAAACACTACACAGAGGCAAATGATTTCCTATGGCTATTCAAATTGCCATCTTCATGAGGTGGAATGAAGAAAAAGACCACTCATTTTGTGGAAGGTGGAGATGCTATATACAAGGAAGGCCAGATCTAAGGTATCTACCATGGTGTTTTTATGGTTTGGTCAATTAATAAAGTATCTGCTTCCAAATTGAAAAAAAGTATATATTTTGTACAGGGTCTCACTATGCAGCTTGGATTTGCCACGATCCTCCTGTTTCAACCTCCTTAGTACTGGGATTACAGGCATGCACCACCAGTGGTCAGCTTGGTGTGGGGCTGGCACA
Organism: Myocastor coypus; assembly: GCA_004027025.1. NCBI lineage: Eukaryota > Metazoa > Chordata > Mammalia > Rodentia > Myocastoridae > Myocastor > Myocastor coypus. Next base: position 86,978 of record PVJA010004075.1, on the reverse strand, counting down.
GCGCCTGGTACTGGGGATCGATCCTAGATCCCTGTGCCTGCCAGGCAGATACTTAGACTGCTGGGCTATCTCCCTCATCCTCTTGGAAACATTTAAGTGTGATAGAGCCCGGCAGGATGGCTCAGTGGCCTAAAGCACGTGCTTAGGAAAGCTTGAGCAGCTGCAGGGACAGCGGTTCGATCCCCAGCACCACATGCTGCGCCGGCCATGCCCTCAGGGTAGGCTGAGCCAGCCATAAAAATAAATAAACAAACAAACAAAAGTTTTTTTGCCGGGCGTGGTGGCTCACGCCTGTAATCCCAGCACTTGGGAGGGTGAGGCAGGAGGATTGGTGCGAGTTCGAGACCAGCCTGGGCTACAAAAGTGAGCTCATGGCCAGCCTCAACTGCATAGCGAGACCCTGTCTCAAAAAGACAAAAAACAAAACAAAACAAAACAAAAAAAAACATTTAAGTGTGATATAATATTAATACCAAATTGTACATTTTAGTTATAAAATGAGATATAAATACTGTTTATATAAAATACTAATACTATAATATAGTATAAATAATAGTAATACTGTAATATGTGAATTTTTGTAATTCATCTTTCATAACAAAGACTCAGAGAATAAATGACTAAATTGAAATATGGAATGTACATTTGTTAATTCTCTAGTACTATAACAAAAATGGCTATAGTAATCTATTTATAAGGAGAAAAATGTTATTTTGGCTGACAGTTCTTTTCTTTTTCTCTTTCTTTCTGTTTTTCCTTTTCCTTTTATTTTCTTTCTTTCTTTCTTTCTTTCTTTTTTTTAGACAGGGTCTTGCTGTGTATTCCAGTCTGGTCTTGAACTCTCAGTGTAGCCCAGGCTGGCCTTGGGCAAGCCTCTTTGTTTCAGCCTCCCACATGCTGGGGTTACAGAGTGCACCACACCTGGCAGCTCACAGTTTTAATGGTGCTACTCCATGACTATTTGGCTCTGTGGCTCTGGCCCCATTGTACAGTAGCATATCATGGCCAGTACCTGTGTCAGAACAACACCACTTACATCAGGAGTCAGATATTAAAGGGAGACAGAGGAAGAGGCCAAGGTCCCATAGCCTCTTTTACAGGCACAGCCCCAAAGACACAGCTCCACCGTTCAGTGGTTCTCCTACCTCCCACAGCCATGACTCTGGGGACCAAGCCTTTAATACATGAATAGAATGTGAAATAATTAATCTCCTGTGTTTCTGTGTTTTTTTTTTTTTTTTAATGGCTGGCTCAGCCTGCCCTGGGGTTGGGGCTGACGTAGCACATGGTGCTGGGGATCGACCTGTGGTTCTTGTGGTTACCTAGGCTTGCCTAAGTAGGCACTTTAGACCACTGAACCATCTCACCGGCCACCTCAAAACTTTTTTGTAATTATAGAAGATTTTTTTTTTTAATGTGCTTGGCCAGACCTGATGGTTCCCACCTGTAATCCCAGGAATTGGGAGGGAAGGGCAGGAGGATCACCAAAAGTTGAAGCGCAGCCTGAACTGCACAGTGAAACCCTGTCTCAAAAAATAAAAACAAAAACGTGATAATAAAAATGAGTGTCCTGAAGTAAATAAAAATTTATTTGGAGCAGCAAAATTTTTTCAGTATTTTGGGCTTCTTTTCCAAATTTTAAATGTAAATAAAATTAAATATTAAAACTATTACAAATAGAATATCTAAAACATACAAAAACATTTTGACATGTCTTTTAGCTCTTCTGGAGTATACACAAAAAGACATGTGTGCTGCTGCTCTGCTAATGGGAGTGCTAATTATTTATGAGTGGTGACATTTGAATTATTTTAACCTCTAAGCAGCGCTTGAATAATTTATAGTGATCATGCATTCTTTCTACAAGTCCCATACTGATTTTTCTTTACACAAAAGAGAGAATGGAGCAGACGGATTCTCTTTCTCTAAATCATGTTGTCCTAAGTTTGAGTAGGTTTTTTGTTTTGTTTTGTTTTGCTTTTGTATTTAGTACAGGGCCTACGGGGTCTCACTATATAGATTGGATTCGTAGTGATCCTTCTGTGTTCAGCCTCCCAAGCGCTGGGATTACAGGGGTGCACCACCACGCCCAGTCTCTTGCCTTCTCAGTGTGCCCTAGGGTGGGGCCAGCACCACAAGAGTAGGGTTTTTTTTTTTTTTGACAAACGTTCTGGTAACCTTCTCTAGTTTAACTATCTTGTTCATTCTGTTAATTCTCGAAGGCCCTTTCAGCCCATGAAAACAGCAGTACTTGTTTTATTTTATAAATTTGTCAGAGCAAAGTGTAGTTATTTAGATCTTTGTGATTGTTCACCTAGGTTCCCTGTGGGGGTGAGCCTGTGACACCGCAGCCCTTGTATCGTTGAAGGCTCTGAAAGCTTTGCCGTCACTGATGGAGAGTTACAAACTGTATTGAGGCAGGAAGTTGGATTTGTTCCACAAACCTTGGCGAGCAATCCCTGGCTGTATGCCTTCCGGTCTTACGCCCCCATCAGTCTGAGAACTGGTGAACGAAGTAGAGTCAGTAAGGAATAAAACATGGAATGGAAAGCTTTGCTCCTTACAAAGATTGTTTTAAGAATTTGTGGCAGATTTGTCTTTAAACAAAACGCAAAATCTCTTTTATGACAGCTTGGGAGGTATGATACAGACATGAGCGAGGACAATGGGACAGGGTGCAGTCTGCCAGACTCACGCAGGGAGCTGGGCAAACTGCCACCAGCTTAGAGCTAACAAGGGGCTGATGCTGCTTTGGAATCGTGATATCCGGTATGGGAAGGAAAGCCGCCCTGCAGGCCTGCTAGGTGTGACTTCAGATTTCAGAGACTCACTAAGGAAGTTTTCTAGTACAAAGGTGGCATGTTAATTTCCTGGGGTTGCTGTGTCAAACGTGGTGACTTAGGCACAGCAGACAGCTGTCCTGTCCCAGCTCTGGAGGTCTGAAGGCTGTCATTAGCATGCCTGGGCTAAGATGGTGACAGCAGTTCTTTGTTCCCTGTGAGGCTTCAAAGGAGCGACTGCTCCATGGCCCTCATGGAATCCGGAGGCTTCAGTTGGACCCTTCCAATCCCTGCCTGCATGGACATCCCTTTCTCCTCAGGGTGTGTGTCTGTGTCTAGCCTTTCTCTTCTTCCCTGTTATAAGGATACTTGCATATTGCACTTAGGGCCTAGCTGGAGAATCCAGGGCAGTGTCCTCATTTATGAGCATACATTTCATCATGTCTACAAAAGCTCTGGGAATTAGAAAGTGAGTATATCTTTAGGAACCATAAGCTTAGTTTACCACTGTGGACAGTAAAACCAAATGATTAAAGAAATGCTAGAAACATTTTAATCTCTTCCAGAGCTGGCTGTTTGGCATTATCTAAATTAAGATTTCAGTTCAAAAGATGTGAATGAATGAGTTTACTCTGACTTGGACTATGAGGCCCTTCCGTAAGAAGTTTCCATTACTGTCCTCAGATCATGATGGAGGTGTCCAGATGTACTCAAGGCTACCCCAGCCTCCTTTCCTCACGGACTCTGTGGCTAGAGAATAAGGATTTCGGTTGGATAACATAATGATGTGATCGTAGTGCATGGTGAATTTTTAAAATTTTAATAAATGTATTATAGTAAAAGCAATGTTGCCCTTGCTCTTCCTCAAAATATTACCCCCTAGCTTGGAGTACATCTGTCCCATTGCTAACTGGGTACTGTGATTTTGAGGAGTTCCTTCTAGAAATTCTTACCAGGTTCCTGCTGTTCTGAACAAAGAAATGGAGAAGAAATAAGATAGTGCCTTTTCACGTTTATTAAAGGTAAGGAAAGAAGCAAGAAAAAGTATACTGCAGAAAAGCGCTCCACAGAGCAAGTGTCGGCTGATCGGAGCTGGAAAAGAAATATGCTGGGCCTGGTGCAGAGCTGGTCACTGAGAAAGAAGCAAGGCAGAGACTGTGAGGCTAAGATGTCCCCTTGTCACAGTCCTACCAAATAATCCTTTATCTCATGCCGGAAGCGATGAAGACGGCGTTCTCCTACTGATAACAGGAGCAGGGCTTGGAAGCTGTTAGCGCTAGTCCTAGCGCCGTGATTGACAGGCCACGTCCGCGCGGCCTGTGCTTTGCGGTGCCCTTGACTGCTGCGCCACATTTCTGGTCCCCTTCTGAAACAGCTCTGAAAGTCCTCTTTCGTAAATATCTTCCATGGCGCTATGGAGGTTACTTCCACTTCCTGGATCAATTCTTAATTTTTTCTGTATTTTAGGGAAGGGTCTACAGAGTATTGTGGATCTCACTACTAGATCAGACTAGTAGTGATCCACCTGTTTACAGCCTCCCAACAGCTGGGATTACAGCCTCTGTGCCACCACACCCAGTCTCATTTGTGTCTCAGCATGCCTCGGAGGCAGGGCTGCAAGGCAGACCTGGGGATCCAACCAAGGGCCCCTGCACCTGCTTGTGGGTGCTTTAATCTGCTGAGCTATTTGGCCAGCCCCAACCTGGATCAATTCTCTTTACTTTCCATGGTTATTTTGACTTGTGAGAAGAGTCAGAAACTGCGTGGCGCCATGTATGGTGAATAAGTCTCAAAATGCTTTTGCTTTTACGAGCCTGCCTTTCTCTTGGAGACACTAGGCAGAAGCATTAGCTGATTTCATTTCATTTCTTTTCATTTAATTTCTTTTATTTTCTCTCTCTCTTTCTCTTTCTTTCTTTCTTTCTTTCTTTCTTTCTTTCTTTCTTTCTTTCTTTCTTTCTACCACACTTGTAAAGACTCAGAAAGAGGACTACCAGAACTGCTGGAAAATGGTGAGAACAACCGCGTTTAAGTGCGGTTGGAGCAAGAAAGAATCTATGGGGGGAGGAGGAGGTAACCACAAGGTCTTTTAGGGTAATAAAAAATGAAAACATATTTAAACACGCACTGTATATTTGGTGTAAGCCCTCACTGGCTGGTCTTGATACAGGCTCTAGGAGGTGGCATAGTCTGCAAAACCTGTCAATTACAAGATCCAGGGTGACGCCAGGGCCCTTTGTGTAGAACTCCAGAGCTCCCAGGAGTCGTGGATGGCACAGCAGCAGAGCGGCCCGCAGGCAAAGCTGCTGTGGTGGGCTTCTGCATTAGCTCAAGCTGAGCTTCTTAGACACCGTGTGTTTTTATTTTTGCTCTTTCTGTCTTTGCGCAGCCCACCTTTGCTCTGCGGAGCTGGTTTCTCTTATATCTGTTCACTCTACACTTTCAGATAAACTTTTTGGCACTGTGACTGGCTTTTCTCATCTGAGTCTTGAGGCAAGAAGGATGTGGACTACTTTTGGTTGGGGAGCAATTTCTAAAGAAACTGTGCTATAACAGCCTGTGTGTATCTGTGCTTGGGGACCTTGGTCAGGACCTGAGAACCGTGGGCAGAGTTGATCCCCGGACAGTGGGGCTTTCGTGCACTAATTCAACTTCAACAGGATGAGGTTATGGCCAAAGCATCGCTTCCTTCCTACTAACGGCACGTGGCTCACGCATGTGGAACCTTGCACGTACTTACAGAGGGCGAGCAGCCCACGAGCCAGAGCAGAAAGGGGGCACTCGCTGCATATGTGTGCAATACGTGAAGTCTGCTCAGATGTGCACCTCTGGGTCTCCGTGCTAGAAGCTCCCTTCCCCCCGAAACCCAGGCGTTTCTTCCTGGAAGCAGACATGCGCACTGCGCACGGTGTGCCGTGTGAAGAAACTCCCCCAGGACCCCCGAGCCTGGGAGGTGGTAGGGAGAGGGAGGCCCAGCCTCAAGGATTGCCCCCAGCTCAGAGCATAGGAATCACGGAGTCTGAGGTCATCAGCCCAAAGAAGTCGAGTAACATCCCCAGATGCACACAAACACCCAAATGTTTTGTGGATTCCTGACTCTGCCTGGTGGCAGAAGCTGGTGCACATTGTGCCCATGCCTGTGCCCTCCCTGTGTCCCTGCAGCCTGTCTTGGGTGAGGTATCCAATGCTTTGCAATCTCATAGAAAGCTGAGTGAAACCATGAGCTTTTTTTTTTTTTTTTTTTTTTAAAGCATTGAGACGTGTGTAAGCATACTAAGTGAGTTTTAAAAACTCGTGGGTAGAGAACTGGAACTGCGTAGAAAGAAAGAAGACTTGGTTCTTGCATTAAGGACCTTGTGGGTATAAAATTAAACTGTGTTAATAAGTAAGCTTTCATTTAACAAGTAAATATTGCACTCTGATGAAAGAGAACAAATAGATGCAATATTTGGGGGGATAAAGCATGTAAATTATAACATTCAGTTCCCCATGAGCTTCAAGCAATTAAAAACTAATGTGTTATTACAGTTTATGCCAAGTGTTAAAACTGGTAATCCAATTTCTTTCCATATAATTTGTTTGCTACGCCTATCCATTCAGACTGAGAACGTGGGGAAGAAAAAAGCCATCTTTCTTCTTTATTTTATTAAGTTAAAAAAAATTAAGCCAAGTGTGGTGCATGTCTGTGATCCAAGCACTTTGGGAGACTAAGGCGGAATGATCGCAAAATTGAGCCCAGCCTGGGCAACTTAGGGACTTAAAAACCGTGTCTCAAAAGAATGAAAATGGAAAAGGGGCCTAGACTGAGGCAGAGGCTGTAACTCTGCTGTCAGAAACAAGGTCTTTTCTATCAAAAGCAGAGCCCAGAGCGCGCCCATCTTGAGCTCTCGCCTACTTTAGGCAGCCCGCCCAAACACACTCCGTTGTCTGGAAGGCCTGCTCAGTCTCAATTCCGACAGCAAAGCTGTAACCCAAAGCTGATGGACGGCCGAGGACTTTCCATTCCCCATAGCACTCGCTGACTCTTCTTCCCCTCAGGACCCCTTCAGATTCACCTCTCAACCCAGCCACTGGGGAAAAGATCAGCTGCTTCTGCTGTATGAGGGAAGAAAGGGCCAGGCCTGACTTGTCCTGTGTCACTGCTACCTCATGGTGACTTCTTGCCCCGAGGCTGAGTGCGTTCATTCTACGTTATATTTGAATCAGAGAGCTAACTTCCTACATTGCCAAGGTCCTATGCTCAGGCCCTACTGTGAGGAAAAAAAAAGTTTTTTTTTTTTTAAATCAGACTTTTGACTTGAAGCAATTTCTGGGTAAAATAAATTATAGAGTGTATGGTGCATCGCAGCATGGGAATGGCTCTCATTCAAACAGCTTCATGAATGTAAAGGCAAATTGGCAAAACTCCTACAACTGAAAATGCTTTCCATCTGAGGACATGTGAGCACAAAAATCATTTATTTAAAAGGGCAGTAGGATATTATTGTGTAAGAAAACAATATGTGTTGATTTTAATCTAAAATTTACTCAAAACCTGTATTTAAACCTTCAGGAAACATTATGTATGTACTTTCCTTTCAGAATGATTCTATGTTTATTCTATGAGCCAATGGTACAGTTATAATAGTGCCCACCTGTGTTCAAGGCACTGTAACATTTTATACTATAATATATAATATGAAGTAATATATAAGGCATAAATTACAACTCATCGAATTAAAATAATATACCTACCATGAGCTCAAAAAATAGGACATTATTACAAACACAAGAGCCTCCTTCACCCACCTCAAAAGCTTATTCTCCCACCTAAGTTTAACCTCTTTTAGGTGAAGGAAGAAGGCCAAAAATGGAAAATAAGTAGTAGCCCAATTTTAATCTTAATAACTCTGTGGCCAGTTGACATTTCTTACAGAATTAACCCTATATGTACTTGCCAAATAGCCCAACAGTTCTACTCATAGGTATTTACCCATGAAAATGGAGAGATTTTGTCTATAAAGGACACTACCATAAATGTTCATAGTAACCAAAGGTTTAGTCAACCCAAAATGTCTGTCAATAAATCCATCAACAAAACATGGACCTATCTATAGTCACATAGTGGGAGTTCCTGAACAATAAACAACAACAACAACAACAATAAAATGACACCAGAAATACAATCCACAAAAGAAAAAAATCAACTAATTAGACTTTATCAAACTTGAAAACTTTTGGGGCAGTGAGATAGCTCAGCAGACTAAGCGTCTGCTTAAGAAAGCACAGGGACTGGGGTTTGATTCCCGGTACCACATAATGCACCAGCCCTGCCTCTGTGAGCACTGAGTTGGCCACCAAGACCTGGTGTGATGGCGTAGGCCTGTTAATCCTAACTCTGGGGAGGGTGAAAACAGGAGAATCACTATGAGCTCAAGCTGCATAGTGAGACTCTCTCTCTCTCTCTCTCTTTTTTAAAGCCTTAAATACTTTTGTTCTGTGAAAACCATGTGGAGAAGGTGAAAATGTAAACTATAGACTAAGACAAAATATTTTCAAATCACATATGTAACAAAAGACATATATATTTAGAATGACATAAGAACTCTCAAAACTCAACACTTGGAAAATAAATAATGAGAAAATGGACAATAGACAGACATTTCCAAAGAGGAAATAGATATGGTAAATAAGCACATGGAAACTAAAGCTCAAAGGAACATCACTATATACCTGCCAAGACAGCTAAATTAATGGAATGCTGGCAAGGATACAGAGAAACTGGATCAGCCATCCATTGCTAGTGTAACACAGGTAGTAGTACCACTCTGGAAAATGCTATAGTGGTTACTTAAAATATAATCATGCACTGGGTACCCTAATGCAGACCTGTAGTCCCAGCTACATAAGCAGCTGAGGTAGTTGGATCAGAAACTGAAGGCCAGTCTAGGCTAAGACTTTGTCTCAGAAATAAAAAGAAAAGAATTAGAAATGGTGGGGATGTAGCTTAGTGGTAAGGTGTTCCTAGATTTGATCCCAGTACTAAAACAAAACAATAAATTACCAATACACACAGAAACTTGTGTAACTCTCCAGTGAATTATGTTGAGTGACAAAGATTACATATAAGTGTTTGATTACACACATTGTTAAAATGGAAGCATTCTAGAAATCTAGGAGAGATTAATGTAGTGCCAGGGGACAGGGATTGCTTGGGAGGGGACAAAAGGAAGGCATTTCGAAAAAGGTCTTAGGAGAGATTTTTTTAAGATGATGGGATTGTTCAGCATCTCCACTGTGGTGCTAAGTCCACACAAGAGATAGAATTATATAGTGCTAACTACCTGCATCCATGCATACACAAACCAGAGTAGGCAAAGCTAGGGAAATCAGAATAAAATAAGTGGATTGTATTAATGTAGATATTCTGGTTGGGATATTATACTACTGTTTTGTAATATGCTGCAATGGGTGGAAGCCAGGCAAAGTTCACAAAGACTCTCTGCACTGTTTCTCACAACCGCATGTGAATTTACAGTATTCATAATGAAGTGTTTTATTAAAATATTTTGGGAAAAATTAAGTGAGCACTGTGGGATGATTAAAACAGTATTTTCCCCTGCACGCTCATGTAGGATTTCCATGAGGGAACCAGTGACGCGGTCTCTAAGTTTATGTTGTCACAGAAACTAAGATGTTCTGACTGTCATAAGCTTATCTCACTTAAAAGTCTTCCCAAGGGGATTTGGAAAGCTGGAATTTTGAACAGATAGTCTCTGTGTGGAAGTCCAGAGGAGGTTTGCTATGTAGATGTGACTTAAATCTGCATTTTGTTGTTTTTGTTGTTAAAATTTTAAGGAGTAGTGCCATGTCTAGTGCAGTTCTCAAAGTTCCCTGGGGAAAGATTGTCAAGAGGATGCAGAAGTAAAAATAAGAGGCTAGAGGGACAGCCCGCTCGGGATCCCCCTCTTGTCCCTCTCTTGGACAGAAGATTTCTTTCCTCCAATAAATATATTCTGCTCTTAACCTCCGTTTGTTCCTAAAACATTCATTCCTCAGTTTCAGAGAACATGAACTTGTCCCAGGTCAGGTTGGGAGATCATTTTTCCCTTATATCATTTGGAGATCATCCGCCCACAATCATTTTTTCCCTATATCATTTGGAGGTTCCCACCAAGATCATTGGATGGAGGTATGTGTTTGCTTTTCTTTCATAAATTCTAGATTTGGACTTATTTAGGTAACAAATTTTATGCTTCCAATGTTGATACATCTTTTCTCATTCCTCATAATTGTTCACGTTTTGGCTCATAGTTTGATTAATATTGCTTATAATTACTTATGCTTTGTCTCCTATATGGTTTTGTTAAAATGTTTTTGGTAAAACTAAGTTAAAACATAGAAATGTTACAAGGGTATGACATTTCTCTAATGTGACATTTTATGGCTGTTTTGTACATGTATATGTTGCATTTGAGCTAGATGCTGAGTGTACTGGTATTTCTTGCTTGACTTTAGACAACAGCGCTAGGGAGAGTAACATTAGTAAGTGGACTTTATACAAACTTCTGTAAAATGGGACTTAACTCTAGCTCAGACTTAGCAAATGTACATGCCTGTGTATAAAACACAGGACTCCTTTTGCCAACTAAACGACATTAGGTTGGCAACCATTCTGAAAGGCTTGGAGGATAGTTTTCACTGGGACAGATAGGCTCTGATCCCCCTCTACATGCTAGAGGAAATGTCAAGCCTGCTCTGTTTAAGTTTCCTTTCTTTGACCTTACTCCTAATTTTTCTTCCTTTTTGTACTTGCCTTCTCAGAGGCATGTAAAATTAGGAAAACTCTAGACTATTCCAACTAAGTAAAGCCACTAGGAAACGAATATTTATGCTGAAGACAGGGAAGTCATTTTGGAAAAAGGATACATATTCCGTCTCGGGGTCAGATGAGACAAAGAGGACTATGCCTCCAGCAGGACACATATAAAAGCCATGTCCTGCTTTCATGTTCTGGACAGATCTCCTTCAGAAGGCTAAACTTGAGACACAGTGGAGAAAGCTGATTTCTGGGTGACACCAGAAGCATCACACAAACACATTTAACATGAGGGAGAATCTCAACTTTTTCTCCTAGGTCTAGTTATCATTTAGGTGCATAAGAGCTAAGTTTTGGACTTCAAAATCTTTACTGTAAAGTGTTAGGTAATCTTGTTCAGGCTTTTAACTATCCCTAGAACTTGGACAATCAGTGTTTCCTCTGTCAGCTAGTAAATGCTCCTGGAACAGCTGCCACTTTTTGAAGCAGAGAGCAGGCTTCCCCAGCTGTTTTTTGGTGAATTCTCATTGAAGCCAATGGCTGATGAAATGTTGATCAGAAACACAGCTTGTTTCCTTTCTGGAGACTGATTTCTGGTTGCGTGGGCCAATGGAAACAGAATACCTGAGGAGTCATGGCCAGGGCTATTCTCTGGCAGATATCTAAAGGTGCTAAGTGGAAACTGGCTCTTCACCACTGAAAAGATCTCTTCTTACCTATTGTACTTTTTTCTCTCTTTCTGTGAATAAACTAGGAATTCTATCTGAACTTTTCAGTATAACACTTTAATGAGTCACTCCTGCAGAAATTAGGCTGAGGCAGATTGCAATAGTAAGAGTTTACATTCTACAGCAGCCATCAGGGGAGTGATTTACATCTGCACTTTACACATTAACTAAGTAAGAAAGAGATTTTTGTCAGTTTTAAAGTGTTTTTGCAAATATGTAAAATGTGATTGCTAGATAATAAATGCAAGTTTTACCTGTCAGCTCCAAAAATTTAATATGGCCTAGTCCTTCTAGGCAAGGCTGCCTGATGACTACATGGAAGAACACAAATGTCTTGGAGACTTCCTTGCCTAGGGCCCAGGGTAAAGTTTCTCAGCTCAATTGTCTCTTTTGTGTACCTCCAAAGGTGACCTCTTTTACAGGACAGCAGGGAAAGTGCTCTGCCTCCAAAGCACCTTTTTATATAATAGTTATGCTTCCTTCTGTAGACATTACTGTTGCCAGACTAATTATAACACCTTTATTACAAATATTCTATAAGAGTTAAGTACACATTTTGCACAGTTCATGAGATTCTTGGGAGACAAAAATCATGCACCAATTCAAGGGTGGACAGGCTGGTCAAATCTTGTCTCCCCTCTCTCCAAGAGCCTTCACTTGCTCTGAAGTGATCCACTCAGGGGATGCTTTCAGGGGGGCTCAATTAGAGACAAGGTGGAGATGTCCAGAACTCTCTCTGTTTGCATTCTGGATTATGGGAATTTCACAGTCAAAGTCTCTTACGCCTTTAATAGAGTGCATCATTACACACTGGAAGATATTTGATCCATACATGCTGAAAAGGAGCCATTTAATATTTTTCTGCACATGTGCATGGCCTATGTGCCCCCTAGAAACAAAATGTAATGCAGAAGAAAGTAGCCATTATGACACTATTTTACAACTAGAAAGATTGTAAAGTGGAAAATGGTAAAAAGTCCTGTATTCAGATTTTGTTTGCATTAAGAATGTTACCTAGTTTTGAGCTGTAGATGTGAGCAACATGAGAACCAGGCAATTCAGGTGCCTAAGACATTCACTACCCGGAGCCTAAGGCTACTCCTCTCTAATCATTGGAGCTGAAGGACAAGACAATGTTAATCACAGGCTCACACACTGTTACTGAAAGTAAGACTTTCCCTTTTGCCTTTCTAAAGGGCAGGTGTCTAAAACAGCTGCAATCCAGGCCTTTACAAGACTACCCCTATCCTTAGCTGAGTTTATGCAAGCTCCTCAAGGATATCCTTTAAAGAAGTAAATAGGCAATTTAGAGCTTCCAGAGTTCATGTGCCTTTTTCTCTGTGACCTAAAACAGATAAAGTCAGACGTTAGAAGATTGTTAGATGACCCTGATAAGTACATGGATATCTTTAGAGGACTTACTCAGACCTATAAGCTAGAATAAAGAGATCTAATGTTAATCTTAAACCAAGCTTTGGCTTCTTATGGAAGGCAGGCAACATTACAAGATGCTATTGCATTTGGAGATAAGTATATTGTTAATTTTTTTTTTTTTTTTTTTTTGTCTTTTTGAGGCAGGGTCTCGCTATGCAGTTCAGGCTGGCCTTGAGCTCACTTTTGTAGCCCAGGCTGGTCTCGAACTCGCACCAATCCTCCTGCCTCAGCCTCCCAAGTGCTGGGATTACAGGCGTGCGCCACCACGCCCGGCAAGTATATTGTTAATTTTAAACATCCAAAAGATAGACAGCCAGTGCAACTACCTGTTCCCATTGTAGCCCAAGCATTCAGTCCTCTGCTGGTCTAATAGCCAGCCAGGAAGAAAACTAAAAGAGACATTTTCTTTCAAGTGTGTGTTCTTGAAGGTCTAAAAAGAACAAAAACCAAGCCTTCTAGTTATTTTAAATTAATTCAAGCTATTTACCTCTGATTTCTTAAAATGTTTAATAGAGACACTGGTAAAACTAGAGAAGCTTATGGCAAACTGTCAGAATCCATGAATAAAGGGGTCTAAAAGCCATTGTGTTAGCTTAAATGCTCATGCTTTGATTATACATTTCCAAATCTCTCAGAAAATTTGTTCTTTCCTAAAAGATACCAAAATGCAGGTGATCATATAGGCAAAACCTATAGCAAATATGATAGATTTATTTGAGATTCCTTTCACTGGGCTCCACCAGGTTTTGTCTATGGAGAAATGTTCAGGCCTTAATGGTCCACCTCATACAGCCCAGATGTGCTGAGTCTTCTCGGGGTTTCCTGACTCACTATAAGTGAAACTATCTTCATGTTCCTTTAGCAGGGCTGACTGCCCTCAAAGATGCTCCCTCTATCAGTCTAATCCTGTGCCAGGAAATTCTCTACAGAGGAAGTTGCCTCACATTCCTTGGGCAATGGTGTCTGCAGGAGGCCTTAAAACCAAAAAGTTATACCTTGCTCAGTGGGCCCCAAGTATCTGACACAAGCTGCAGAAGTTAAAAGGGTTTATAGGAATGAGTTTGAGTTGAGTTATTTCGTAGTAGAAAGGATACAGAATGGAATTATAGACAGGATATAAAAATAGTCATACTAGCAGCCTATAGGAAGAGAGGCCAGTCAGGAAATGGAGAAAACGTTGTTTCCCTGGATCCAGACAAAGAGAAGGAACATTTCAAACACAAATTTCCAAAGCTGTTAGAGAGAGAGAGAAAAGAAAGTATTTATGATGAAGTCAGAGGAAGTTTCAGACTGAGGTGGTCATGGGTCTTCCCCTCTTGGTCTGAGGGAACCTGTGTTAACTGACAATATAAGGAGAAAGCCTGTTAAACTTTTAATAGATGCTCATGTAGATTTGTCAGTTACCCAAACAGTGGCCCCACTTGCCAACGAGAAAGTACTGAGTGTTTTCCATAGGTCTGGAAATTCATGTGCCCAAGTAATAATAGGATTGGCCAGTTTATTTGAGACAATACCCAGTGGCCATGGAACATAAAAAAGGCATTGAGACTAAAATTTAAGAGATCTCTGGACCTACAAAGCATTCTGACTAGTCCTTTTATAATTACAAATTTTAAAAGGTTATTACATTTCTGTTATTGCCCAATAGCTGTTCAAAATATTTAATATCAAATAAATGGTATGTGAGATACTGAGATCCCCTGGACCCTATCTTTTATCATTTTCATGGCAAGTCATTACTTGGAGAAAATCATTTTTGACTCTATTCACAATTACCCTGCTGATGTTACTATTTTTTCCATGCATGAGATGTTTAATCATTTCTTTGGTTTTATCTCTTCCAGATTCAAAGCTATATGCCTATCTAAGATGAAAACACCTGGTGTCTTTTGAAGGCTTTTAGATAGAGCCTCTGGAGAGTATCTCTGACTGCTGATCAACGACTACAACCCTTTTCAGCTTGAAGAAGCCAGAGCAGTCATCGCCCATAATACCTTCATGGCAGTTTGGGCTGCTTCTTCAGAAGGGGAAATGTTGTAGGCAGATGACAATTATAAAACAATCAGTGATCCTGTGCTCAATTTACCTAATGCAGAAGATGAAATAAAGGGCTGGCAAAATAGCTCAGTGACTAAGTGCTTAAATGGATTAAGTTCAAGGACTGGGGTTTGATCCCCCATACCACATGCCGTGCTGGCCCAGACCCCAGGCACACTGAGCCAGGCACCGAGATGGGCTGTAGTGGCACACACCTGTAATCCCAGCACTGTGGAGGCTGAAAACAGGAAATTCACTATGAGTTCAAACTGCATAGTGAGACCCTACACCAAATCCATTAAAAAGAAGAAAGACAACAAAAACAAGATGAAAGGGAAGAGGTGAAAGAAAAGTAACCCAAGAAAAAGAATCAGAAGACCTATAGTTAATCCAGTAGAATAGAATGGTAGGTACCTTTTCAACATTTGACTTCTGTAATTCCAATATTAAACAGTCTACTAGCTGCAAGAATGATTAACGAATAAGAACGTGATGTTACCATCGTCTTTACAAGATCACGTCTTTACAAGCAAAAGTATTCACTGATACTATGTTAGCACGAGGAAATATTACAGTAGCCACCAGAGAGCTGGGGTTGCTGGTGTGTGCCAGTAACGTGTGTATTGCACTTGTGGGCTGAATCTATAGATAAACTACACTGTGCTTTGTTGTGGAGGGGGAGGAGAAGAAAATTACCGGGCCACGTTTAGTGAGCAGGCACCAGTAGGATTTGATCCCACGCGGGTACAGGGTGGACCCTGAGATCCAAGCAGGATTGGGGGCCGGATCGTCAGAGAGGCGCCAGGGAGGGGCTGGGGGGTACAGTTGCCCTGGATCCCCTGGCAGTTGGTCTTGGTGTCTCCGTTGATCACGCTGCCTGATCGCGCCCCCTGGTGGCGATTTTGGTAACACCAGGACCGCAAGGCCGCCTCTGACCCGGAGCCCTCAGCTGACCCGCAGCCCAGCTTCTGCAATCCTCCGCTTCTGCGCTACTGCCTTGAGAGTCCGCCACCCCACAGCAGCAGAGGCGGGGAACTAAAGGCGCCCCTTTCCCTCCTCAGCAGAATAGCGAAGGAACTGCGTGTTGCTGGGTTGTCCCGAAGATGCAAGGAGCAGATGTGGGTGCTCCGCTGAGGATGACCCCTTCCGAGCTTCCACCCACAACCTTCCTGAATTTTCTTGTCTGGAGAAGTGGCCTGGGTCAAAAAGGAATCTGTGAAACAACCTGTGTCCTCTCCCAACCTGAACACTGGGGGGAGCTCCGGCCTCATCCAGACCCCAGGCTCTTGTAAGGCAGGGAGGCATGAGGAGGGAGGGAGGGGAGGGGAAGGGAACGTTTCAACAAGTGATTAGCCTAACTGGGACCTGACTTAGAGAGTTTGGGGATTTAAAGGATGGTGAGTCTTGATCCACGGAGCAAAGAGAAGAGGGAGGTCGGTTTTGGGGACCTGCCCGGAAGCCCTGCTAAGTTAGCCGCCGGCCCCACGCTGCCCTGAATCTGAGCCTTCCTCACTCTCAGCTCCCTGGCTGGGAATCAAGCACCTAGCTGGCGAAGCGAACAGGAGGGAGGAGAGCAGAGGTGCTCCGCCTTACCCAGCTCCGTGAGGTAGGGTGGAAGCATCAGGGGGGCAGAGGCTCGGTAGGAGGGTACTGGGGAGCTGGGGAGGAGATTGCTTCTGAGTCTCCTTTGGGAGCGCAGGGCCGCCCAAAACCTTTCCTGCGTAGCCTCCTGGAGAGTACTGTGTAGTCAGCACTGTAGAGATCTGAGCTGGAGCTGCTGCCTGGGCTCTGAGGCCATGCCCTACAGAACGGGCAGGGGTGGGCTTGAACGCCAAACCTAGGCGTGCCCCTCTGCTTACGGCCTTGTAGGAGCTGGCCCTGAAGGCCTGAGAGGGTCCTCTAAGCCAGCAGGCCCCAACCATTTTGGCACCAGGATCCAATTTTGTGGAAAACAATCTTTTCCCCAGATGTGTTTTATGGTGGTGGTGAGGGACAAACAGAGCCTGCGATCCAGCAATTCACGAGGTGGAGCACAGCACAAAATGTGTACAAATACAGATAAACCTGTGCTTGCTGCTGCCTTCTGCAGAGGCCTCCTTCTTACCATGGCCTGGGGCCCGGGCCTCTGCCTGCAACCTGCACCTGAGCTCCTCCCGGTCTCGCTGCTGCTGTTCTTCATGTGCTGGACCATGACCCCTCCGAATGTGCAGAGTTCCTGCCTTGTCCACATCTTTGCCTACTCTTTCTGCTTGTTCTCCTGGACCTTTGATTCTCAAAACCCAGCCCAAGTCCCTTCCTGCTCTCTGAAGTGAGTGAGCTCCTAGCACCTGTATTTTGCCCTACAGTAAGCTCTTATTCTTGCTTCAAGGGACAAGCACTTATCCTCCCCCCCCTTACACCCAAGGGGGGCTAAAGGAAGAAAGGGAATGCATGAGTGACAACTGGAGGGACCACATCCTGTCCCTGTGGGACAGTCACATAGGCCTCACAGGGGTGAGGAAGCTCCTGGTGAGTCCTCCACGAAGGGCCAGCCTACTGCCTGCTCTCCATCAGGGACCTTGCTCTGCCTGTTGTCCTCCCTTGCATCCCTTGACGTCTTGTCCTTTCCTCCAGCAAACCTCTGCCTCCTGAAGAGAGTGTTTTCCTGGCCCTGCTTCTCTTTCAGCCACTGCCCCATCCCTGCCTCCTGGGGACAGCCTTCTCGTCATCTCCCTAGCCTCTGCAGACGGCCTTGACCTCGTCTGGGCATCATCTCCTCAACTTTTGAAATCTGCCACGTTTGAGCCTCCGCTGGACCACTTGCCTACGAGACTAACCACACTGGCTGCTGGGCTGTGCCCATGTGGCTCACTCCCCACGGTAGACGATCCTAATTCTTATCCACAGCTGTTCTTCACTGTGTTCTGAAAACAGAATTATCTTTCCCAACTCCAAGGCATTTAGACAGAGCCACGTGGCTACTTCTCTCACTGCTGGGCTGGAAGCAGAGTGCATTGCACTCTCTTGAGGGCCAAAGCATGCACTTATACGGAGAACTCTTCCTGGACCTCCTCCTCCTGTCTCACCAGCCACGGTGACCTGCTCAGGTGCAGGCACCCTGGGATCCAAGCAGGAGTGGTAGGCTATGCTGGTGAGCGGCAGCTCTGGAGAGTCACCCAGAGGTGACTTTGTGAGAGTGAAAAGTACCCTGTGGTGGCAGTGTGACTCCACGGCAGAGCACTTGCCTTGTGTGTGCCGGGTCCCTGGGGTTCATCTGAAGAGAGAGGTGAGAGATGGAGTCACCAGACTGAAACTGGTGAGGCTTGTTACAGAAGCATAGCAGAGCCTGTCCTCATGATGTACCGATTAAAGCTTTTTAAAAATAAAACAGGAGTCTAGCAGACTGTAAAGACCTGTGTGCATTTTATTATTGTTATTGTCAAGATGGAACAGGTGCTCAGTGAGGCAGGGACCCCAAAGAGGTGGGGCGTCATCCAGTGTGGTTGTGTGGCAGGACTTGGATGGAGGCGGAGAGGCAATGCATAGCCAGTGTGCTCCTGGGATAAAGTCTTTTTCTCACTCATGATTTGCCAAGGGCTTGCCCAGGACCTGACTTCATAATCTCTGATGAAAGGATATAGTGAATGTAGCACTCCTGGCAGTTGGTGGATATTTCTCCTAGGTATTTAATTCCTGTGGTTGAGAAAGGCAGCCTTTATCTCCTGGATTTTCAGTCTCTCTCTGTGTGTGTGTGTGTGTGTGTGTGTGTGTGTGTGTGTGTGTGAGAGAGAGAGAGAGAGAGAGAGTGAGAGAGAGAAAGAGAGAGATGCATGGTCTCTCTCTCCTCTTACTCTCTCAGACAGAGTCACTGTCAATCTCTCTGGGAATCTGTAATATAATTTTTAATATCATGTTGATACTGACTGAACTCAGGTCCCAGCTTAACTGTATCTTTTCATCCTTGAGAACAGTTGAAGAGAATCATAATATGCCTTTGTTTCTTAGGCGCGGATCTGCTAGCTAGTCACCAGATGGGGGTGTTGCCCCATAGGTCTCTGTATGTAGCATTCATTGGGGCTTTTCTTCTCAAAACTGTTTTCTCTTTGTCCATTTTCTCCATGACTCTCCTTTAATTCGGGGGGCTGTAGGGCCACGAGGGCCTAGGATGAAGGGTTGCAGTGCTCTGTGCTGCCTGAATAGAAGATGGGTAACTGCAATATTACCTGGTTTGTCCATCTCTGTTCCTCACCCTACACTGCCCCGGTGAGATTTTTCCACTCCTTCCCACAGGTTAGTGAACTTCAGGGAAGAAGGGAGGGTCCCGACTCCATGAGTAACTTCCAGATGATTCAAGCAAAAGGGGACAGAAGGAATATGGGGTAAATCAGACAGAGGGAGCTGGGCAGCCTATTCTGAGTGCAGGCCTGGCAAGTTGTTATTTGTGTGAAGTTGGCCATAATAATTACTTTCTCGATTTCAGATTCCTCATTTTCCTCAAGACCTGAGACCAATCTGGCCACTACCACAGGACTGTAGTGAGGACCTTGCTAAAGGGCTAAGACCAAAGGATAATTGCTAGTAGCTGGATATTTGGTTCTCACTGTATTTTCCTCTTATTCCAAGAAGGGTCAAAGAAGGACAGAGCAGAATTCCTGTGGACCCTTCTTTTCCTGGTGCTTTTGTTCATCTCTTGTGGGGCTGGATTGTGCAGGGATGTGGAGTCGGGCAGGGGATGGGCTTCCCAGGACTGCAGGGGCTCAGCCAGTGGGAAGAGGACAGAGCTGTGGGTGTGCCTGGGACAATGAATGTATCCTCCAGCCTCAGTGAAGAAGCAGGACCACTACGGCACCTCAGACTGGGACAGGATCACAGAGCCCCAGGAACCATCTTTAAAGCACAGTCATCTAAGGACCATGGGGGTAACTCTGGGAGCCATCTTAAACATAGATGATGTTGAGTTTCCAGACACTGAGCAGGGTGGGGACTTGGAATCAGCTTCAACTTATACAGGAGAGACAACTGTGACATCTGTCGCACATCCAGGCTTGTGGCATGAGCGTCCCTGACTCAGTGTTGGTAAGAGCCTGCTGGGACTGTGAGGTCTTGGCCTATTTTTCTTGCCTTTGCACTCCTGGCTGCAGCCACCCAGGCAATTGTGCTCTCAGGAAGGCACCTGTCATCCTTGATTCTCAGTTGAACTTACCAAAGGACTGTCAGTTAATACACTTCTCCTCAGTAGCCTGAACCAATGTGGGCTTGCCTGGCACTCTGCTGCACGGTTGACTCCACCTATGGGCTTTAAGGAACACCCATAGCCTCATGGGAGGCCCAGTAATAAGTGCCATTCCTAGATCCCCTTCCCTTTTACAGAAATAGACTCTTGGCCTTAATATACGAAATCCACAGTGTGGCAGCATCCTCTGTGCGCATCTTATGCTCACGGAAGTTCTTTCTTTTTTTTCTAGAAAAGAGATGAAACCATTATATATTCCCTGCTGTAATGAGACAGAAGTTTTCCTGAGGGAGGGGCAGTATGTCAATTGTGAATATGACATTAATTCAAGTTTGTATCATGGACACAGTTCATGTCCAGCTCTCCTTCTGGATATCTACTTAGGGCAGGGATGAGGCCGCCTAAGAGACCAGGACTCTGAGCCTTTGACAGTTATCTGAATAACTGTACTGAAGAAACACATTTCTGGTCCCTGCTTAGCGCCAGGATGACAGGCTTAGACCCACATGCCTTAAATCCCTCTGTGGTGAGGTAAGGGCACTGGGAACTTTGGCGTAGGTACTTACTCTGCCTCGAAGGCTCTGTCTATTCTCTTGTAGATATGTATAACAACATAAATTCATGACCAGGTGTTATCAGTGGCAAAATTATAATATTAATAGCAATACAATAGAATAAAACTTTGGGAGAGCCACCATGCTCCCAGAACCTGGAGATCGGCACTGATTGTCCAGGAGCTCAGCAGAAGTCGGTGCCTTCAGGATTTGATTAAGTTGCAGTGAGAAAAACAGGGGTTAGCTGCAGAGAATTGTTTTCCAAACAGGGCCATTGCAAATGTGGAGACTGGCCCCTGAGGTTGCCTAGAGCTCCTTCCCAGCTCTGCTGCACAGGAACAGGCTGGTTGGTGGCTTCAAGGGGAAGACTGGAGAGTGGCTTCCACAGACTTCAAGGCACGTAGCAGTTTGGCCACTGAGGTAACTTTTGTTACCCTGTAAGGTGGTTTCCACTGTGTTCTTGGCAGCTGTCTTCTAAGAGAAGTGGCACTTAAGAACCACATACTGCAGAAGCCCAGTGGACACAGTGAGCCAGGTGGTGGATTCCTAAAGGAGTCAGCCCCGTAGGGCCACACATGGCCGGGTCAGGATCCTTCTGAGCAGTCTTTGGATACTCGTATTTGTGAAGCATCTGCCGTCCCCCACCCCTCACTGTCCACATTACCCACCAAGCACTGTCTGGGAGGCCTTTGTGTCAATGGAGGGAGGCAAGGCCAGGTATAGGGGGGGCTCTCTGAAGGACCACATGCTGGTGTGCCTGAGCGCAAAGGCGGTCTCGAAGAAGCCGAAGAACTGCTGACGAAAGGTGTCTGCAGTCAGCTTCTGTCTCTGCATCTGCGTCACACAGCAGCAGTGTCTCCGAGCACCAGCTCACAGAGGGTGCCCACCTCTGTGGAGACAGTGGGAAGAGGCGGAAAAAGTGCCGGCGAGCATAGTGTGTTTAAAGCTAGGAAAGTCAGCCCCGCTGGCCTCTGCCTAGTGGGCCGAGGCTTGCCAGCACCTGAGACCGGCTCTCTTCAGACTCTGTATACCGGCTGGCGAGTACAGGAGTTCTATGGGAAGCCAGCTCCTGCGGTCACAGGGAAATAGAGGAAGGGCTGTGACATGCAAGGGGTCTCATGCCCACGGTGAAGGTGAGAGATTAGGCATCGCGACACACCACAGGCCCTTCTGGGTCTTCTCTGTACATGGCTTTCTCGAGGTGACATGTAGCCCCAGGAAGAGGAAGACAAGCTCACGCTGGTTTAAGGACAGGGAGGTCTTGGGTTCACGGGTTAGCATTTGGGTGACCCACGTCAAGGTTTTTCAGCTCTTGCTGTGGCGCCAGAGTCTGCTGCACTTCTGGCTCTGTGGCTTCCAAGTGGCTTCTCAGGGGGCAGGAAAGGAGGATGTCAGAGCTGTGTGTGTGAATCCAAGTGCACCAAGGGCAATGGTGGGCTTCCTCCTCCAGAGCCCAGCTCAGCCTCCCTTCCTCCTCTTCCTCTGTTCACTGCAGGCTGTGGGCAGACAGGAGACCCTGGCTGCCTGGCAGGGAGTGCGCACCCCTTTCCTCTTACTCCATTTAGTGCCCAGCCTCAGAGTTAGTCAGCATCCGGGGCAGCCAATGTGGGCATCTTTGTCTGGAGCCCCAGTAGTAAAGAGAGCCTGGGTGTGTGGGGACCCCCCCCATCCAAGGAGCCAAGGAAGAATGGGCCCTTCACCTCTGAGCCCACTCAACTCAGGGAGGCGTCAGCCTTCAGGAACCGGGGGGCGACTCTGGGAGGAGGAGGCAGGGGAGGCAAATGGTGGCTGGGGTTTCCTTTCTTATTTAGAAAACAAACAGGAAGAGACGTGTTAACATTAGTGGATACGAGCAGGCTTGGAGGAGGCAGGGTTCACTTGGAGAGGGTGCTGGCTAGGAGAGGCTCAGATGAGGTCTATAGCCTTCTCCTGGACATTGTACTCTCTGTTCCTCTTCACCTTCCAGCTGATAAAGAAAAGCAGCAGTACGCCCAGTGCCTTGTAGCCCATCTGCAGGCCCAGGTATCTGTGGGGCAGAGGAGACAGGAGTGGTGAGGGCCAGGGTGTCTGCAGCCTCCTTCCCAGGACCCAGCCTCTAGCAAGAGAAAGGCCATTCCCACAGTAGCCTAGGGAATGTGTCTGTCATCACCGAGGTGAGACTCCGTCACTACCCAGGCAGGCATGACCTTCTCACTCTTTAGACTCGAAAGGATATAAACCTCTCAAGAAACTTGGGCAGGGAGCAAACACAGGACTCCAGGGCTCCTCAGCCCTCCACAGCCACAGCCAGGGTGTCACAGGTGACACGGCTCCACCAGCCAGCCTTGGAGGGGCCTATTCCCCTGGGCAGAGGGAGAAGGAAGAGGCATCTTCTTGTTACCCTATTGCTTGGTCTGGCTCCTGTGGCCAGTCCTACCGTGCTCTGAGACCCCAGCTCTCTCAAACCCACCTTCCCTGCAGTTTCCTGTTTGTCTAAGGATGGCAGCAGCTAAGGTGGCAGGACTATGTGTGGGGTGGGGGGAGGCAGAACCCCGCAGGGTGCCACTGGCTGTGGCTCACCCCTGCAGGAGTCATGATGGGGACCCTCTGTCTGAGTAATCAGAGGCTGGCTGGGTATTTCTCTACATCCGCAGCCTATGCCCCTCAGACTGCACCAGTCCCTCCTTTCCCTTCTTTTGGCTACTGCCTCTCCTTGGGGGGGCAAGGGGTGCTGTGCACTTTGAGGCCAGAGCATGAGGGAACCATCTCAGTGTCTGGCTGACTTCCTGTGGACCCTGAAGTGCCTATCACGTTAGCCCCTGCTGCTGTCCATGGCAGGCCCTGTGGGAAGGCCCCTCGGGTTCCCTCCTGTCAGCAGCCTCCACCGTGACTGGGCATATGACCATTCTCTGCTTGGGTTTGGGGGCTGGGGCCCTTACCTGTCCCGGAGAGCATCGTTGTCATAATAGATACAGGCCCCTCGCCTCCCTGAGCACTTCGAGCTCCACCGGATGCAGGAGTAGTCAATGGCAAGACCGTAGAGGGCTGGAGATGGCAGCCAGGCTGGCGACAACAAGGAAGAGAGTTCGGAGAGGCCAGGTCATAGGAAGTGCAGGCAGGGGCCCCACCAGCACCCCTGCCCTGTTCCCACACAGGAGGTTGGCTCTGCTTTGCCCTCAGCATCCCACTGGCTTGAGAAAGCAGGACAGCTGCCAGTGAAGCCTAGATTTCTCTTTTACCAGAAAGCTTAGGTGAGAAAAGGGACCTGGGCCATCTTTTCAGGGCATGATGAGTCACAGGGTCACCTTGTTGCCAGTTCAGACACACGGCAGTTCTCACGCTGAGGCTGGCCCCAGCAGAGGCCTCACTTCCTGGCTTTACCCGGCCCTGATGAGCAGGTTTCTCCCCACAACCAGGGGAAGCTGAGCTTGGCCTCTGGCTCAAGGCTGCGTGCTGAACCCTGGCTTATGAGATTTCAAATCACTCATTCATTCACTACCTCACACTGACCTGCAGGGCTTGGCTCTCTGAGTCTCAGCCCTAGGCCCGCTGAATATACCAGCCCCTTCGTGGTATGGTCCAGGCCAGCAGGCTCTGTGCCTTACTGGGTGTGACATTCTGGGAAGCTCTACTCTGTCACTAGCAGTCACTAGTGTGTTTTAGGCAGTCACTGGGCTGAGGTGGGGCTGGTCCAGGATTTACACTGAACACGGGCCTTCTCGTACTGGAAGCCACAGTTCTGAGAACCACTTCCCAGTGGCTGCCTCTAGACTAAAGAAAGAGGAAATCCGTTGTACTTATCATCCTATTTCTGGGCTGGAAGCTTCCAGAAGTGGCCTCTCTACTCAGGCCCTGTTTACTTCCATCTTCAGGTGAACAAGGAATAGAAGCTGGCCCAAAGGGCAGATCTCCATGTCTCAGTAAAAATAAAATCCAGGCAAGAATTCAGCCAGATCTCAGTGGGTAATTGTGAATGTGCTGGAGTTTATAAAGAGGAAATCCTTTCATTGACCTCTAGTTCTGCAGTGATGAATGGACTCTCTCCAGAGCCTGAGTGACCCCCACATTGAGCTATTGGGCTCAGTGGGAAAACAAAAGTATCTGGAGATTGAACAGTGGAAGAAAGTGGTAATTTTCAGGGTCACTGAAAGAAGCAGGGTTTTTTGCAGCTGATGGCTGCGCTGGGGGAAGTGCAAGCTCTCCTTCCCAGTGGAGGCTTCAGAGCAGATTGTAACTGAGTTATAGAAGAGTTATAAATGAAAACACCAGAGGAGCTATTCATGACACCAGAGCCTCTGGCAGGAGGATGGGGCAGAAACTTTGGCTTTCATCCTCTGTGTTTATAATACAGGCCAGAGGGCCGTGGTCTGAAAAGACAAAAGGAAGTCAACTGGGAGAAGAAAAGCAACTGGCCCGAAGCCAAGAAATCCCACTGGAAAAGTTCATTTCTCATCAGCCCATGCATCAGATTGGGCCCCGCCAAGGCTCTCGCGCAGCCAGCTCCAGAAGGGCCACGGCTAACACACTCTGGAAAGATGGAAGCCACAGCCACGAGAGCTGTGGGTGTGGCCTGCTGGGTAAGACTGCAGAGAAATTTCAGTTTGGAAAAATGTGTGTTGATAGCCACCAAAGTCCCTCTGGTTGCAATCGACATCTTCCCCAGTGCACTTCACACTCACGAAGTCTTTAACAAATACACCCTCTGGTGGGCTCAGTCCCCTTACTTCTGTCATTGCAAGGGTCTCTCTGCTTCAGCCTATTGCCCAATCCTTAGCACAGATGTGTCAATGAGGAACCACTGTGTGTCGGCAGTCAGGGAAAGGCCTGAAGCTTGTCCTCTGCTGCCAGCCCATGCTCCCGAGGACAGCTAGGGCTTCCCACTCCCTTCTAAGAGCCACTGCTGGTCACAAGTGTACTGCTCGATTCCCCGAGTGGGCTCTGGACTGCTTGAACACAGACAAGTTTGGCAGGCAGAAGACACCATACAGAAGGAACATTTGCTGAGCAGCAGTCAAAGGAGTGAGTTTTGCAAAATGGGAAGGAGGCCAGGATTGGGCTCAGCTGCTATTCTGTCTGGAGCAGGAATGCAAGGCTTTGTTCCTACAGCGAATTCTTAAGAAAGACTTAAAAATACCTGCTTTTAAACTCTTTAATAGGCATGGCCGACTGTGTCTACTTTCCGTTTTTCTCACGCAGTTTACTTTGGAGTTAATGCCATCCGTGGAATCTTTCCTAACCTCAAGCAATCGGGGCAACAGTCCATGTAGGGCTTGGCAGCTGTTGTTGATTACACATGGTGGAGATGAGACGGGGCTTCCCCAGCCCTACCCTGCTCCCCACATGCTGATAGCCTGGGCCACTCCTGGGCCAGGGGCTCTGAGACACTTACCCAGCAAGCGCATGAGCAAGAACTGGACCCCGATGGCGAATGACTTTTCCTCTTGGTTCACCACACTGAGGAAGAAAATAGGAAGTCAGCAGTGGGAAGATTCAGGCATGTACTCTCTCCCGGAGAAGGGGGCAGCCAGCTTCAGAGCAGGTCACAGCCTGCCCTCACGTGATGTGGCAAGCCACTTCACTGGCTGGATTACCCTGGCTTGAATGCCTCTGTTATGTGAGTGGTTGCCAAAGTATGGTTCATGCATCAGCAGTATCACCTGGGCTCTTGTTAGGAATGCAGGCTCTCAGGCCGGGTGTCTAGTGCATGGATGTATCAAGAAGGCTGGGGGTGAGGCTGAGCAATCTGTGCTTTCTCAAGTCCTCCCCGGAGATTTTCATGCAAGGTCAAGTTTGAGGCTCACTGGTCTATGTGATTTTCAGGACTGCCCCGAGTCCACTTGAAAAGACGACAGGAGACACAATGAGTGGAGAGAGGGAAATAGCGGCATGTTTACCACAGCAGGTCTGAACAACTCCTTTAGAGCATCCTGTACCGGGAAAAGACGGCCCTGTTGCAATCAGGATGCTGGGCTGTGAGCTGCTGTGCACACCGCAAGGTGCTTTGCCCCAGGCCAGCTCTGTGGGTGCGTGGCCAGCAGCTGCGCAGGACCCCACCCACAGAAGGGCATGTGTTGGATTGAATGCTCTACTGTGGCTGTCTTGAAATTCTTAATTATTTTTGAGTCAAAGACTTTTAAATTTCATCTGTATACAGTCTTGCAAATTAGGTAGTTGCTGCTGCCACGAACCCTCTTCCTTCCACAGGGAGAAATCTGTTTGGCTGAGGAAGAAGGTTCAGAGATGGGGTAGGGTAGATGGCCCTGCCGTTTCCACTGGGGAGAGAAGCAAAGGACAACCTCTCACAGGAGGTGAAGCGCCCAGAGCTGGCCAGCTGAGGCACCTGCTGGGCTACTTGGCTCTGGACTTTGCTCCGAGCACACACGTGTCTGGGTGGATGCTTGGGAAAAAGCATTTGGGGCTGAGGAGACAGAGAGGAAAGTAGCTTTTCCAGAGCCCTGCAATTTGTTCACCTTCACTAGCAAAGTTCTGCTTGCACATTGGAAAGGGGATTTCTTCTAAATTTCCTGAAGAAGGGCCCAACAAAGCCATAATCACTGGAGTGTAGGCAGGGCAAGGAAAGATACCCCATGGGACCCCCAAGGAAGCAGCCTGACAATTCATGCTCTCTTTTGCCTGCAAGTCCCCCCGACCCAATGGGCCAGTCCATAACAGGTGCCGCCGGGTCTTGGTGTTTAACCTGAGCAGATTCACTGGCAGATTCTCAGCTGAGTAAAACTAGGGAACCCCAGTCTGGCTCCTGACAGAGGTCTTGGGCCCCTCTGGTGTCTGCCCCATTTGACCCTGACTTGCTTTTGGGTTTCCAACTGTTCTCTTTTCTTCCAATCTGTAGTTTCGCTGCCAGTCTGTGTTCTCATTGTTGGCTGGGGCCTAAGACCAGCAGAAGTAATGCTTGAGACAAAGTCATCTTTAAGCTTTGTCTTCACAGTAAACAACATTCACTCTGTCATGTTTTTCCTGTAAGATTTATCCGTAAGCCTTTCTGAGACCCTGGGGCCTGCTCTCCAGTTTTATCCCAGTCCCTGAACAGACTTAGAAAGGAGACAGTTCCTAGGAAGCCTACTCTGTAGTTGAAATGATGCTCGGTTCTCCATTGCTTTCCCTCCTGGCATTGGATTGGGGTCGTGCTCACCTCTGACTGCCTAGAAACTGCTCATGAGATTTCCTTACCCTGTCTTGTCTCCTTTAATGGTCTCATGCATTTTGCCTCAGGCCAGAGGTTCTACCATGGACCATCTGAACCTGGGTTACAAGAGGGGAACCGCACTGAAGTGACAAAGGGGCCGAGTGCCAGCCTGTACAGTGGCATGTACAGGAGGGGGCAGTAAGAAGAGGGTGACAGCGCAAGTAGTGGCCCTCCTGCACCCAGGGTCCCCAGCTGAAACGCGTGCAGAGCACACACAGGGGACCCTCCACCTCACCCACGCAGGCTTCGGGTGACAGAGATACAATGTGATGTAACACGAGAGTCCTGCCCCTTCTGCACTGTAATCAAGGCCTTTGCCTTCACTCTGGAGTTTCATACTTTTTCCAGCTTTTCCCCAAATAGAAATGGGAAAAGGAGCTTGGTAGCTCTTAGGTGAGCTTGACAGCTGATTTGTGAATAAAAGAAAACAGGAGATTTTGACAGGGGGTTGCTTCTGCTTCTTCCGTGTCTCCTAGCCACCTGGAGAAAACAGGTCCTGGGCGCCTAGCTAGCTGTGAACTGTGTTGATGATTTGCTTAACAGTAATAGTTAACCGGTACATAAAGCACCAATCTATAAACCCTGACATTAACGCTTTGAGGTCGATATTGACTACACTTCATAAGCAAGGATCCTGAGGCTCGGTGAAGTCAGGCGACACCCACGGACCCTCGGCCAGCGTGCAGTGGAGCGGGGACTTTGCCCCTTGCACTGGGGTCTGTCTGAGGCCTGTGTTCCTGGCTGCTCATGAAGTGAGTGAGAATAACAGGGAGTGCGGTGAGGCAGCCGGAGGGTAGCGCAGGTGAAGCCGGGTGCAATTCTGTTGTCTCCTTCACAGAAAGAGGTGAAAGGAGGGACGTTCTTTGTGACAGCCTCAGCAGCCCCAGCCGGATGCACCGGGATACCTCTCTCCTTCCCTCCCACCTGGCCAGCCTGTCCCTTCCGACAGGAGGACGTGGCCACGGCTCTCAGGATACTGCGGTTGTCTCCTCTGGGGCCTTTCCTCTGGCTCCCACTCTGTCTGTGGATCTTGCCTCATTTTCCGGCCTTGACTTTGTGCATCCAACTGAATTCTCTTCCCTCCTCTCAGTTCTCTCAGGATTTAAAAGAATAAGCGAACCTGTTAGCATTTCACAGCGGGGAGCCAAATAGCCTGGCTTTAATATGAGGCTCATCCGGGCACCAGGAAGCTCTATCTTCCTGGGCTAATGTAGAAGAGAGGTGCTAATAGGCCTGTGTCACACAGGTGCTGTGGGACTGAACCGGGGCGCAGCACGAAGCTCAGTGTCACGCCCAGGCCCGCGGCCGTGAGTACTACCTGCCTGCCTTACCAAAGGAGCCTTGCATAACGCTGTTCACAGCTCTCTGAGGGCCAGAGCAGGGAGGTGAGATAAAATGCGGGCAGCAGGGTCTAAAGACAAAGGGAATGTGGGGAAGGGCACAGAGCCAGGCCCAGGGTGCCACTCACCGCAGAACCATCATGTAGAGGGGGTTGTGGGAGATGCAGGCGATCAGGGCTGCGAAGGAGATGAGGAAGATGGTGGGGAGCAGGTAGTGGGCGCAGGGGATAGGGCACGATCCTGTCTTCGCTGATCTCCCAGCCACACAGGTACAGTTCAGGTAGATCTTGAAGAGGAAAGGGAGGGAAAAGAAGGCACATTTGTCTTGATTCGTCTCCAGATGCTTCCAGTATCTATGCCAGCTCTTGCCTGAGTGGCTCTGGGTTAAGCCATCTGCCCTGCAGGTCCCCAAGAGGATCAACCTGTATTTAGAAGTAGAGAAACTGAGCCTTGGAAAGTACCCCAGGGGCCCTCAGAGTTTGGGCAGCAGCAATAGTCTTCACCAGAACCAGCATCCAGCGTCGTTTGGGCTCCAGCAGCATGGGTCAGGCTCTTGGTCTTACAAGCACATCTGATGCCAAGATCCTTCCACTGGGGCAAAAGCCCCTCTGCTTGCTGCCAGAGGCTGGGAGCGAGCTCTGCAGTGGGCCAGGCCTACCCCGTGCCCAGCTGTGGTGGCTGTCAGGGTTGCTTCTGCCGCCTCTGCCCTGCTGGCAGGGAACAGTGTAAATGACACTGACAGAATCGCCAGGGCTCTGGGTGTTTTCCTCCATTGAAGGAGCTTCCTACTTGAAAGGAGCTCCTGTCTAGATAGGGCCTCGGAGGGGGGCCCCTGCATCAAGCGGGCCAGTCTAGATGGCGCAGTAGTATTGTACATCTCACTTTGGTGGCCACTGGTTACTAATGGCCTTCACCTTCCTTCCTGTGGAGTCAGATGGCCCAGCCTGCAACCGTGTAAGTACCACTGCAGTCAGGCCAATATTGGAAGTATAGAGCTGCTGCACTTCCTTCTGCCGGTCAGTGCGAACTCTGTGCTCTTTTGCCTTGGCTCCTAGGGAGCACAGAAGTATGTTGTGTGCCATATTGCTGGTATCCTCCTAAGTCTGGATTTTGAACACATAGGCTTTCTCCCCTTATGTTGTGCTAATGGATTTTTAACCTTTATGTACTTGTGTTGTTATTGGAAACTTGCCAAGATTATTTTTGGGAGAGGATGATTTACTCAGAGGTGAGTAAACAAAGATAAGAAAACCACAGAAGCCAACACAGGCTTCTCCAGCTTTAAGGCCACAGAGGAAGCATCTTGTCCAGGCTCCTCATCCTCTCTGCCCAAGAGCACCACACTCCTCTGCACACAGAGGTAGCTGGGAGGCAATCTTGTTTCGCCTCTCACACAGGGTGGCAGGTAAGGGGAAGCTGGTCAGGTCATGCCCTCTGCAGGGCTGCAGGATGGGTATATCCCTGTCCTCAGGGGAACCTATGCTAGCACATGGACTCCCACTGCTCTTGGAGAAAGGATGTTTAGTGCCTAAGCTTGCTCCAGCCTGTTCCTGGGCCGGCAGGGCCCACATGTGTTGTATCTTTTTCTGGACAGCACACCCAGCTCAGCCAAGCCCTGGCCCTCACTCACACTGCAAGGCTTTTCTCCCAGGTCTTCCCAGGTTTGCTTCTGTTGTTTGTCAGTTCTAATGTCACCTCCTTGGCAAGCCCCCCGCCCCACCCCAGGCACTCTGTCCCACGAAGTTTCTCCCTGCCATGGGTTACTTTCTGACACTATCTTGTGCATTTATCTGCAAACTCTGTGAGACCAAGGATGGAGTCTATCTAAGAGACCCATGTTCACATGCTCCAGGCCTGTGACTGTACCCAGCGTTCACTCTTCATTCATTACTTAAACAAATGACAAGTCGGTTTGCTGTTGACTGATCCTAGGAGACCTGGAGTCACAGTTTTAGAGAAAGAGGTCAGGACCTCAGCAGGTGAGCATGTGAATGTGGTTGCCCAAGAAGAAGGCTGGCAGCCAAGAAATATGTGGCTTTGAGCCCTGGTGCCCCACAAGAGGCCGGCCTCTGGCTTCTGTCATACAACTACATGACGTTGGGCCAGTTTGAGGCATCCTTGGGTATGGAGGGGTTGAAGCAAGTGACCTTCCAACTCATTGCAGAGGCTCTTGGTTTACCTAGGTGAGTCAGTGAGGTTTCATAGCAGGTAAAGGGTATAGGACCCAGAAGCACCTCTCCGGACCTTTCCAAATGAGGCTTGAAGGCCCCGGTGGTGGAGGGTGAAGTGCTTTGACTTGTTCCAGCTGTGATCATTATCAGGTCTGCAGTGTAAGTTCGTTGGACATGGGCTGATTTCCAGCTGACTCTAAGCTGGAGGCACCAGGAGAGGACCCTAAGACAGGGCAGATGCCGGGAGGGCGGATGGGGCCCAGCAGAGGCCAGGATGCTGGTAATGAGTCTGGGAGCCTACCAGCAGTCTGTGAGGACAGTGAGCTCTAAGATCACCTGGGGCTGCTCCTGATGCCAGGACCCCAGCTGCCCTCACCAACTGCTTGGAGCCAGAAGAGCTTGTGTTGATGCCGCTGCAGCCAGCATGGCAAGGAGAAAGGTACTCGACTCCATTGTCTCCGCAGACCGGGTGGAAGATGGAATCCGGGCAAGAGCAGCCCTTGCGGCAGTCAAGAGGCGGCTGTGGATGTATAGAACTTGATGTGCTGCCAGCAAAACAGGAAACAAAGAATCAAACAAAGCAAGACCAAAGAAATAATTCTACACTCCAGCCCAGTGTAAGTTCCTGGCCCCGCTAATGGGCCTGTGTGTCTCTGTTTGTCTTGGGCCTGTGCCACCTTGGGATCAGAATTATGCATGTCAGCGCCAACAATGACTCTGCCACTGTTTGGGGTTGCTGCGCCTCTCCATTTCTTCTGACATTTGCAGCTTAAGCCCACTAATTTCTTGGTTGGAAAGGCTTGGTCAGCAAACTCTCTGCCATAATAGGGACTTGGAGTAACCAACCATGCAAGGCTCGGAGGAGACAACAAAAGCAGCAGGATAGTCACAGGCAGTGCTCTCCTTTTTTCTTCCAGCTGAGCTCAGGCTGCAGATAGTAACAGGGACCACTTGAGACAGCTGCAGCTGTCACTGGCCACTTGCTTTATGAGCCATACAGACATCAACACGGGGAATGTCACTGGTCTGCTTGTTGTTCCAATTATGTAGATATTCCCATCATGAATATCTTTGGGGAAGGTTGCAATAAAGATCCATAAATTATAGTCAAATACTACCAGTAATGACAGTTACAATTCATGGGCATCTCTTATGTGACAGGCACAAGACCCAGGAGCGTCTCATGCACAGGCATCACAGTATATCTTCACCTCGTGTGGCTGAGAAAACGGAAACTTAGATAAGTTAAATAACTTTGCCCAGCTAGGAAAGAGCGTCATGGCTGGAACTTAGGTACTGTGAGTTCTAAGCGCTTTGCTAAACCTCGCCTTTAAAAGCCACTAGGGGGCCACGGAGATAGCTCAGTGGAATAACTGCTTGCCTGGCAAGCACAAGGTCCTGAGTTGGATCCCTGGTACCACACACACACACACACACACACACACACACACACACCGCTCAAAAGCCTGAAGGCATCCACACTTCCTTCCCTCAACCCATGACTAACCTACAGAGAAGTGGTGTGCTCCCCACCCCAAGCCTTTCCTCATGGCCCTTTGCTCCTGCACCTGCTCGAGACAGAAGTTCTTTCAAAGAGAAAGAGAAAACACAGAGCTACAGTGTTTCCAACTCGGGCGACCTAATTAGGTAACGTTCAAAAGAGAAGGCAGCCTCGGGGAAATGAGCACACGCTTTGCTCAGCGTGCCCTCTCACACGGCTCCAAGCCCTTCCTGCGCATGAGGCCAGGCTCAGAACTTCTGGCCCAAACTGGCTTATGCAAACTGGCAGGTAGGCTCCGCCGGCCCCTTCCTCACCTGTTCTGACTTTTCAAGTCTGCCATCACTTTCATTGTTCTCTTCTACACCTCTTCAAGTTTCTTCTCATCTTTCTTGGGCAGCTCACTGAGATTCTGTAATTCTAGCTGGATCAGAGCTGATTCTAAACATAGCCGTATTTCCTGGTTTCTGGGGCTCAGGTTCACCCTGAAACCAAACTAATTGGTTTTAGGCTTTTCTTAAAAAACAAAACAAATCAAAACAAAAAAAAAAGCCCTAACTCTGATGGGACCCTACGAGCCTCTCATAATGAAGCATATTATTTATGCCTGATTTTCTAAGTTGCTACATGAGTGATCAGATCAAAAGTGAACCGAGGAGAGGAGACTGGAGCAGGTAGAGAAGAAGGCAATAGCAGCCTGTCTAGGCCCTGAGGCAAAGGGTATCTCTGTGCTCCTACTGCCATTACCTGGGAGGGTAGACTTCAGCTATAGTTGGAGTGGGACAACCCATGAAGAACAGGGGGACACAGAGGATCATAGAGATGGTGATGATGGTGGCAGCCACTCGGGGCATGGTTTGCAGAGGGAAAGCAAAACGCTTCATGAGGATTCCTCCAAACAGCATCCCTAATGCTGCAGCAGGGAGATTGACAGCACCTGCAGAAGGAGAGAAGGAACCGGGCTGCATACACAGCCTGTCTGTGTGCACTAACCTGGACCACCGGGGAAAGAGCACTGGGGAAGTGAGGCCAGTAACTGCTGGCATCAGCTGAGCATTTACTGTCTGCCAGGCACATTTAGAGAGTGATCCTCGCCACAGCATTTCTCAGCCTATGCCGAAGCGTAAAGAAGCAGAGCCCTTGCTACCCAAGAAATTTGGTTTTATGAAGCACCTTTTATTAGCTGGCCTTCCTTGCATGCTGGCTTTGGCCACACAGGCTGAGTAGGGCAAAGGACATGACTCACGATCTGATGGTTAAAGACTGAACGTCAGAGGGGGATGTCATAGCTGAGGACCACAATGGAAGCCAGAGGGACAGGAGCGTCATCCTCACACCTCATGTACTGATTACCTTGCCCAGTCTGTAGGGTCAAATTCACTCAGTAGTGGGAGCTAGACTTAGTAATTCACTTGGATACCTCGTGGGACCGTATCCTCAGCTGCGAAACAGTGCTGATGTTTGGCCCTGCCTTCATTCTGGTTGCGTCGACCTATGCGGAGCTGAGCATCTGAGGTGCGCGCAGCTCTCCAGGGAGCCTAATGCCTATTTGGATTGAGGGCCACTCTTAACAAAGTAAATGTGTTCAAGTTGTTGAAAGAGAAGGGAAGAAACTCAGGGAGATTTTGTTTTCTGCCCCCAATTCCATTCCCCTCTCTCCTCTCTTGACCCCAGGGAGGTCAGCTGGGTCAGATATGCAGCTCCTTGAGTGGGAGGAAGGCCGCCTCCAGCCTCCACCCACTCCTGAATGGAATAATAAGAATCTCAGAGACCTGCCAAGAACATTCTAAATTGCCAACCAGGAAAAGCGTCCTTAAATTTCTTTCTCCTGGACAAGTCCCCTGTCTCCAGTCTGTGTCCGGTTCAGCCTTTGAGTGTCCCTGGGCAGACAGTGGAGTACCCATGCCCTTCCCCAGGTGCCCTCCCTCAGTACCCAGCTCCTGCTGCATCCTCTGGACCCACCAATGAGAAAGTTGGCGTAGGCTGCGGAGGTGCCATATTGCTTCTCTAGGAACTTGTTGAGGAATGTAGAGAGGCCAGCGATGACAGAGGAGAAGGTGCACTGGGCCAGGACCACCAGCATGAAGAGCGGGCTCATGAGCAGCCTCAGAAAGATGCGAGGGAACCCTACAAGCAGATTATCATCAGGGGCCAGATCAGAGCCATCCTGGTTACCTCTAGATTGGCCGCTGCCCTGCGTCCTCTCTCCAGATGATTCTCCTTTTCTTTAGGGCAGAATTACAGGCACCAAGATGTGTAGTGACCAGTCCTGGAGCACACAGACACTGGGGCACCCATGCAACATGCTTATGGGCTATGAGTGAGAGGTACCTAGTGGTGGGCAGATATGGAATAGAACTAACACTGGGTAAACCAAGCAGAAGAGAAGAAGTGGAGGCCAGATCATGGGGTGGGAGTAGAATGTGCTTGCCTGAATTTGGTTGTGCTTGTATTTGTGAAGACGTAACCAGCAGTGTTCTCATGGAAACAGATAACCTTGGAGATGGGCCTATAATTATAGACCACCTGCTCTGACTGCCCCTGGCCACCCCACACCCTGGCCCTCCCCAACCTGCTGTTGGGTCAGTAAATTACTTTTAATAAAATCCAACAGGGAACCTCTTGACCTGACCTCCTCCATTTTTCTTGCTCCATCTTCTGTAGCAGGAGAACCCTGAAGGCAAAGGAAAGAGCAAGTCTTAGCATCCCTTCCCTGGAACCATGGCCCTGTGTGGTCAGGGCTCAGGGCTGGTGGCTGTGTGTAGGAGTGCACCCAGAGAACAAGCTTGAAGCAAATACCCCCTGTATTTCCATGAGTCTGGTACCTTGTCTGTAGACCAGAATGCACCTATGCCAATACCTTCCGCAGTACCCAAGGGCATACCATTTCATATCTAATTTTCCTATGATTAATGCCAAAAGTATTTTCCTGGGTTCCATTTCT
This sequence comes from Myocastor coypus, assembly GCA_004027025.1. Classification (NCBI taxonomy): domain Eukaryota; kingdom Metazoa; phylum Chordata; class Mammalia; order Rodentia; family Myocastoridae; genus Myocastor; species Myocastor coypus. The sequence goes on along the minus strand of PVJA010004075.1, from coordinate 51,299 downwards.
CATCTATATGTCATGGTTATGCTTCTCTCTCTGGTCTCCAGGTTCCAGGGACTTTCAGCTTGTGGGACAGTGAGATCTACAGTACACTCTTTTTATCTTTCTTTTTTCTCCTTGGGGTCTGTGCTTCCTGCTGCGCCCAGAGGTGAGTCCTGCTCAAGCTTCTGTTCTAGCCATTCTCTGGCAACCTCTGAGTATATTTCCTCATGCACCTACCTCCTTCTAAAAACAACCACCCCAGTCTCAGCTCCGGGTCTGGAGCACCACACAGAGTTCTGAGTTCTGCCACTGTTCGGATCCTGCAGGGAGCTCAGTGCCAGGAACACTGGCACCCCAGCCACTGAGTTCTTACTCCATGCTGAGCACTGGGTGTGCTGCTCACACGTTATCTCCTATCTCACAGCTTTCTTCTAAGATAACTACTCTAATGGTCTTGATCGCTCTAAAGAAGAAGGAAGTCTGGAACAAGGTATCTTGCCTGAAATCACCCAGCTACTTTATAAGTAACATAGGTACAATCAACCCCGGGTTATGTGACACCACCCAAACCATTCTGTTAATCTCTAAATTTTTCTCCCTAAAACAAGCCAAGGTCTTCTACCCTACAGCTCAGCCTCATTCCACCCCCCTCATTGCCAAACACTGAACTCCGTTTTGGACTCAGACCTGGGTACAGATGTGATCTCCTTCTCCAGTCTGGTCCATGGCTGGGTCCTCCCCAGCTGCCCTCTAGGAACATCTGGCCTTACGCTTGTCCTAGCTCCCTGACAGCCAGGCCTTGTCCTCAACGGTGCGCCTCATCTCTCGTCTGAACTTCAGGGAACCTTAACCCCACTTCCCTGTTGCTACCAAGTGACCATCCCAGGTCACTACAGTGCCAGAACCTCAGGGAATATTTTGTGCTCCCTACAGAGCACAGGCTGTAGACATTACAGCCTCACATGGAGAGCCTCCCAGCCTTCTTTTCTCTGTTTTCTATGGTCATCCTTCCCTGATTCCTTTCCCCAGACAGGACGAGAAGCTGCATGGATTGTCACCCTCCTCAGAATATTCTCCACCCTTTCTCACACTATCTGTCCAAGGCTCAGAGCACTCCTCCTTAGTCTTATCTATTCAGTGTTTATGGACTTTTGCCTTTTTATTTCAATTTACGACAATTTAAAGCTCATTGTTTCCAGAACTACATCCCCTGGAACCTCCAAACCTCTGAGAAGCCCTCCAGCATGACCCTCATGTCGACATCACCTGGAATTTGCCTAACCTGCTGGAGTTTTTCAGTTCTATTTATTTTCTATACTGGACTATCTTTCCTAGACTCATATCATGGGCTCTTAGAAACTTACATCTGTTCTTCTGGGCATCACACGAGGAAAGAAGAAAAAGGGGACAGAAGTGAGAACCAAGCAAGCTGAAGAAATGAGCAGGCCCAACCACCAGGCTCCAATCCATCGAGGGTCACTTGGACTCAAGTTAACTTTAGCTGAAGAGAAACAAAAGAACACAGGTATTCATTGACAGAACACATGCTCTCACATTCCTGGAAAGAGACGCTCTGTGCAGGGAGTGTTCTATTGACTTTTCCCTGCAGTGAAGATAAAGCAAACCATGAGCTAGAATCTTGGTCAGTACAACATTCCATCTCTAGGCATTGTGGTTTTCCCAGAAAACTGAGACTACCCCATACAGAGTTGAGCGTTAACAAATCCCCAGCCTGAAGGACACTATGTTCCCCTCACTGATTTTGTCTGAAGCCCCTGGCAAGAGTAATGGCGAAAAGAGTTGATACCCATGGTCCAGGCCCTACACACTTTACATCTATTATCCCGTTGGGCTCACCAAGGAGGGATTGAGGTAGGGGCTACATCTATTCACTTCAAGAATTGAGGTCTGAGAGTTCAAGTCTTTTGTCCAAGACTAAGGCTAGTAAGTACCATTTCACCAGTTAATTTCAACCCTATGTGTTCTGGTTGTCCAAACTTACACTCTTAACCATTGAACTCTACCTAATTTCAGCTTTGTTCATGCTTTCTGAAAGGGATTGAGGAAGCAACCACAAACAATGTGGGCTGCCTGGCTGTCAAGGAGGAGTCCTTCCTTGGCCACTCTCCCCACACATCTGCAAATCTTCCATTGCATTTGTCTGTGCAAACAAACTGTGGGCACAGCAGAAGAAGATGGCAGAGCAGTTCATAGGTACCCAGTGACAGGCATCCCTGGACGTTGTCCCAGGTGCCCTGGAGCTCAGTTACTTGTTTCTTTGGGCAGCCAGCAGTCAAGGACCAATTTAGGAAATGTCAACAAAAAGCCAAAGATGGCTTGATCCTCGTTAGCTTGCCACTTCCACATGAAACATAGAAAACTGATACTGTGATGTGACAGCTCCTCAGAACAGGCGTCTACGCTCTGACAGCAGGTGAAGTTTAGTGCCTGCCTGATTCTTTGTGAGGCAGGGCCTGTCTGTGAGCCAGAACTGGTCGGGCTGCTCTTCCTGAGGGTCTGGCTCTGTTCAGTCTCCCAGTGCATCCTCTGGAGAAGGGAACTTCAGACAGCACCCTCGCTCCTCATCCTTCCCACTTTTTAGGCTGTATTCAAGTGGCTTCCTCCTGCTCATCACCACTGGCCGAGATCCCACCCATCTGTCATGGCTCCACACAGACATCACAGCTCCGGGCAGTCCTTCCTGACTGCCCCCTTCATACAGGAGTGGTCTTTCCTGCTCTGAAAACTTCCAAAGTGGCTAGACAACATGGGGGCCCATGCCTATAATCCCAGGATTCTAGGAGGTTGAGGCAGGAAGATCATAAGTTTGAACCCAGTGTGGAGAACTTAATATTGTGGAGAGACCCTGTCTGAAGAAAAAAATCATAGAGATGTAGTTCAGTGTTAAGGTTCTAGGTTTAAGGCCTCCAACACACAAACAATAAAACAATAGCAAAAACAAACAAACAAACAAACAAACAAAATCCACACAAAACATTCATAGTAAACAGTCAATCACACAAAAACTGTGTCATTCCCCCTACCACACTGCCTACCTTTTCTGTCTTCTTGGAGGCTGGGGATCTAAGACATGCCCACAGAGGCAAAGAGCCTTTGTTGAGCTGATACTGTTGAGCAGTGGCACACACTGTAATACCAACTACATGGATGGCTGAGGCAGGAGGATTGCAAGTTCAAAGCCAGTTGGGACAACTTGGAGAAAACTTAGTGTGTTTAAAAAAAAAAAAAGCAAGTGGGCTTGGAGTTGTATCTTAGTGCTCTGGTCCTCTAAATGTTAATTGAGCATTTGTGCTTGGCTTCTCGAATCATGCTAAGATTCCCAGTAATTTAGTCCATACCATTTTTGGAAGAATATGCGCTCACATCTTAGTATATGTTAAGCTTACTCTAACATTTACAATTGTTATAATTTTACAGGCACCTACAGATGAGGAAACTGAACTTCACAAAGATCAAGTTACTAAGATAAATGTCCCCTGCTAGTAACAGGTGGAAACAGGGGTGGACACAGTTCTGGCCCCCACACAGGGTACAGGCACCATGTCACACTCCTCCAGATGAATCATCACCTATAGGTATATCTTATGCAGTATTTCTTTTTGCTTTGAGAGTTCTTATTAATTCCTTTGTTTTTAAATACTCAGAAGCGTCTTGAAGAACAAGAGAACTGCTTTTAATGCCACCATCAAGATAAGCAGCTGTGGAGACCATTCCCTAGGGCCGCCCTAGGTCTTAAGGCTCACGCTGCAAGCTTCTTGAGGATAGGAAGTGTATTTGCTGCTGCAGCTCATGCCCCACAGGATCCAGCAAGAGCTCTGGTGAGGGGAGGCATGGACTATTGCTTCTGGCTGTCTGAAGGACAGAAGGAAGCGAGGGAGGGAGGCAGGGAAGGAGGGAGGGGGCAGGTGGCAATGAGTCCCTGTAGTTAAGGCCTCATTTTCTCACTTAGACGGGAGGTGGGGTGGGGATGTTTTATGGACTTGCATGCTCTCACCTGTGTCAACCCTGCCATAGTCCACAAAGATCTGCAGCATGACAGAGCCCAGCAGGTACCCAAAAGCTGGTCCAATTACAGCAATGGCGAACAGGATGGCTGGAAATTGAAGCAAAAGAATGAATGGTGAGGGGACAGAGAAGATGGGGCAGACTCAGGCTTCTAAATTGAGGAGGAGGGCCGGCGGTATAGCTCAGCGGGTTTAGCGCTTGCTTAGAGGAAGTGGGCCCCTCATGCCACGCCGGCCCTGCTCTAGAGTGCGCTGAACAGGCGATACTGGGCGTGGTGGTGCGCGTCTATAATCCCAGCCCTTGGGAGGTACAAACAGGAGGATCACTCTGACTCAGTAGTGAGATCCTAAAAATAAAATAAAATAAAATAAAATAAAATAAAATAAAATAAAAAAATAAATAAATTGAGAGGGATTGCTGACAAGTCACCCATCTCTTCCATGGCTCTCACAAGCTCATACCTATGGCATCCCCCATGGAGAAGGCCGGAGCTACTCAGCATGCCAAGACTTAGAGCATCAAGCCTACTTCTCCTCTAGCCACCTGCCAGAGAGACCTGCTGGACAGGAAGGAAAGAGCCCCCACGGCAGGTTTAAAATGTCAGTCCAGGGGTGGCTTGATGACCTTTCCCACTGGTGACCCTGGCAAGAATTTCTGGGATCACAGAGCCTGTGGATATGCTCTGTCTGGTGTGGGGTGTGGGCCTGAGGGACCTCAGTGGGACTGGTTCTAAGGGAAGGATTTGGGTGTCTGGATGCCTTGGCTGATTACTCTGTGTGTGTGTGTGTGTGTGTGTGTGTATTGGAGGCCAACATTTCCCCAAGGAGACAACTCAGGTAAAATGTGACTGGGCAGCACCACGGGTTACCCCTACATTTCCCCCAAACAATACCGAGCCATAAAATAGCCCTAGCATGCTTTTTTCGGGATGCCTATAAGCTCCACTCCCAAAATAAGTCCCAGTAAAGATCATCCATCAGGTGGATACAGTATATCCATTGCAATACATGACAGATGCTTTGAATCATAAAATAACACTAATATAAATAAATAATATTATTGACACTAACACTTAAAATGAGTGATAATTGAAGTTATAATAAAGTACTTGTAAAGACTCCAGTAGGTGCCTTTGGACAAAAGGCTACACTTTTGTAAACAGATGAACCTGAGACTTATTACCAAATGACCAATTATAGTACAGATACACACACAAATACCATGTTCGGTTCATAAAGAACAGAGGTGGCTGCATCTCCTATGAATCTTCATAGTTCAGTACACTGTGTTGAATTGACACATAGCACCACAAGCAGGGAATATGGACAAGAGGTGTTCATTTAATGAGAGTGTTATTGCTGGACCTGAGAAATGTGGGCCAATGTTTCTGCAGGAAACAGAGTCACAGGAAATTCAGAAGAGAACTTGGGACTTGGAGAGCTTTGATGAGGCTCCAGCAAAAGACATAATGACTGGAGCTGAATACGTGTAGTTGGCTGTACTTGAATAAATTTAGGTTGCACTTATAAAAACAAGATATATTCTGAAAGTAATCCCTATTGAGTCTTTTGGAGCAAAGATTAATATGAAACCCAGTCTATTTTTGGGGAAATATGGTACTGGTTTAGGACCCACACTGTGCCCTGCATGGGGCTGTGTGGGTACTGATGTTAGCTCAAGTAATCCCACAGATAATCCTACCTCCATCTGTGGGCACCACACAGCTGGGCATAAGAGTCTGCATTGGCACCAGGTCTGCCTGACTCCCAGAGCTCTGCACTCATTGGCTGTGTTGTGGGCAGAGAACTTGAGATTGCCTTTTAGCCCTAGGCCCTCGGCCAGTGCTATGTCCTGGGCCCTCCCCGCAGCCCATTTCCAGACCGGGACTCACAGATGTACAGGGGTGAGTTGTTGGGCTCTGCGAAGTCATCCACGTAGGAGATCCCAAATGGCTGGATGGGCACTGTGCCAATGCCTGCCAGCAGCTGCGCGATCACCATCAGGCCCCACATGCTACTGGTCTCCTTCTGCACGTCCTGCGCTGTGTTCAGGCACTTACCAGGGGGCAGGTTATGCCAACGCTTCTGGCAAAGCTCCGCCTGGACGTGGCTGAGGTTCCCTGAAAGGAGAGTGCCCCGTGGTTACCATCCCCCCAGCCTCCAGGTCCTACCGGCGGACCTCCAACCCTAGCCTTTCTTCTGGACCTCTAGAGACCAAGGTAAGAGGGAGCAGACTGGGTGACCACAGGAGCAACCCTTCCCAGGTGGAAGTGACGCTGTCTTCCCATGGTGTCCATCCTTTCTCTTGCACAGTGCTGGTAAAGAGCTCAACACAAGGGACAAGTATCTCCATGGAAGGAAAGGACCACTCAGAAGATAAAATAAACACGTAAGAAATTGGTTTTATCCCTACGTAGCTCTGCAATACTCAGCAAGTTTCTAATTCTCTCTGAGCCTCAGTTTCCCTTGAAACAGAGACTGAAAGGCAGAAGATATGGGGATTCCTTAGGAACCACTGAGAGGTAGAAGGCTGTTGTTCCAGAAAGGTCTGGCAGGCAAGGCTGGCCACCGTCTCTAAGCCAGCAGGCCTGGTGCTGTACCTGCCCTCTGGAAGAAGACTGGCCTAGCTCAGTAATTCTGCAAAGTTCTTCTCAGGGCAGCACTTTAGCCTCAAAGAGCACAACAGTAAAATACTGCTGTGAGATGCAGGCGAAGTCTGATTTACCCCCATCCTACTCAGGAATCCTTCCACCAACACTCACCCTATCCTCCAGCCAGATGTGGTCTGTGTGCTGATAGACTCATGCAGATCCCCAAGGGGAGGTCCTGGTGGCCAAGGGCCTGTCGCACCAACAGACGTTGGAAGGGCTAGCCTGGGATCTGGATCTTAGCCTTGATCGGTTACTCTCTCTGCCAACATCTGTAACTTTAACAGACCATTGATTCTAGCAAAAGGCCAAGCACAGTAGAAGGTAGGAAGCTGTGGTGGGCTAGGCGGGGACGCTGGGCTCACCACTTAGCCATTACCCTTGTGACAGCAGCCTAGCAGAATATCCACACAAGGCCAGAGACAGCAAAATGAGCAAACACCGTGGTGGTCCCAATGGCCTTCTCAAGACCAAATGCACAAGTTGGGACTCAGGGCTGCGGTACCTGCCTGGCTTAGGAAGTGGTCAGGTACATTCACAAACTTGTCTGACTCAGGAAACTGCTACGCAAGCAAAGCAGCGTGTGCACTGCTCTACTGACTCCCTGAGCCCCACTTTGACCAAATGGATGCCTTTCTGAAGGGCCAACGTATACTTAGGGTCCCTAAATAACAGGGCTACTGCCAAGCTTCCAAACAGTTACTTCTTTCCAAAGATTCATAATGCCTCCAAGTACATTTATGTGAAGAAATGAAAAAAGTCTGAGATCCCTGAAGCACTCTTGGCTGAGTCATCCTCGTTTATGTGGCGGTGGCTCTCTGTTTCAGAAGCAGTGGGGTGGCAGAGCCGCGTTATTCAAGAATGGTTTAAAGTCACCCAAAAGCAAAAGACAATACAGGAAAGAGGTGCAAATAACTGGACCCTGCTGCTAGCATGGCAGCTGAAGGGCCCTGTGTAGGCCCAAGTAACATCTTCCCTGAAATAGTGCAGGTGGTGCTTGCTCTACAGGGCAACGCCAGCACCAAGTCCTGAGGGGATATCAGGACCACGATTGGCTCCATCTTTGCTCACTGTTACCCAGCCCTGTGCTTAGGTGTGAAATGGGGAGTGGATGGCAAAGCCTAGGCAATGCTCTTACAAACTCTTCAATCCACTGTGCTCTGCAGACCATGGAAAAGGTAGCCGTGATATTGCTGGATTCAATCAAAACCACTAGGAGAAAGCTGGGCGTGGTGGCGCATGCCTATAATCCCAGCACTTGGGAGGCTGAGGCAGGAGGATCTGTGCGAGTTCAAGACCAGCCTGGGCTACAAAAGTCAGCTCAAGGCCAACCTGAACTGCATAGTGAGACCCTGTCTCAAAAATACAAAACAAACAACAAAACATTAGAAGACACTGTTTTACACCCAGTAGGTTGGTTATTATTAAAAAAAAAAAAAAAAAAAAAAAACAGAAAACCATAAATGTGGGCAAGGTGGTAGAGAAACTAAAAATAGAATTACCGTGTGGCCCAGAAGTTCCACTTCTAGATACATATCTAAAAGAATTGGAGGCAGAGCCCTGAGCAGAGATTTGTACTCCCACATACACACCATTATTTACACTAACCCAAGGGGAGAAACAACCCGACTATCCACTGAGGGATGAGAGGATAGACAAGCTATGGTACGTACAGTGGAGCATTATCCAACCTACAAAGGAAGAGAGTTCTGACGTGCGCTGCAACATGGACGGGCCTTGGCAACATTGTGCTGAGTGAAATAAGCCAGAAGCCAAAAGACAAACACTGTCTGACTCTATGGATAGATGGTATCTAACGTAGTCAAATTCATAGAAACAGGAATGGTGGTCTTCGGGGCATGGTGAGAAGGGAAGGAGACAGAGTTTGCCTAACAGTGAAAATGTACTTAGTGCCACTGAATGATATACTTCGTAACAATGGCTAACTAGAAATTTTTATGTGAGGTATATTTCATCACCATTGGGAAAAAAAATTGCCTGGCAGATACTGAGGCAGGAGGCTAGAGAACAAAAGGGAATGGTAGTAGTCCAGAGTATTGGGGAGGAAGAGGCTGGAGCAGGGGTTCTGAACTGAGGCCCCCCAGGCACAAGCAGAGAATAGGGGTGCAGAGGACAGGGATGCACAGGATACGGATGTAGAGGCAACACAGGGGAGCAGAGGAGCAACAGCAGGGACAGCAGCTCTCAGGGACAGGCCTTGCTCTGCTTCGTGAGAAGTGAAGCTCCGTCCAGGAAGAGCATTGTATTCCAGGAAAAACCGCACATGGGTGCAGATCATCAGGGGGGCAGCACAGTGAAGACCTTGGGGGGGGTGGTTAAGGCTGTTTCCAGGCCCAAGTGTGGAGGGGAGAGTTACTCTGTCACAGACGCCAGCAGTGGGCAAAGTGGAGTGGCTGGGGAAACAATTAATTTTGGATGAACTCGAGTTCTCCGTCTCATGAAGTTGAAGTGTGTGGACTGCGTGCCAGGGCTGAGTGAGTTTGGATGTGTAAGATGTACAGGGCCAGGCGAGTGTAGGACGGGCTCCCTCAGGGAGCCAAAGGGCCTGGGAGGGAGGGTTTCTTCTAAGAACGCTAGTTCTTGACTTGCTGATTCTTGTCACTTGCTACATTCACATTTTTTAGAACTTCGTTGCTGATTTGGCCAGTGAAAGCATTTTTGCAGGATGTTTAATGGTTAGCAAAGATCATAAACATGTTGACTGCCTCGTTAAGGCTTCACTGGGCACATCGCGTGGTCCACCAGTGCCATGAAAATCCTTGCAGAGTTTCCCCCAGTACAGCCGCTATCCAGCAAGCAGAGTTCTCTGGGGATAACTTACTTGTTATTAACTTTAAAAATGTCAGATTACATGTCAGAAACAGCTTTTATTAAAAGTATCTATTTAAAAAAAGTCATCAGTTGGCCCCAGTGACATCCAAGGCCACTGCATGCCGCCTGGCCAGCTCTGTATTCCATGTTGATTCCCTGTCTCCTCATCGCTCTCTTTTCCTTAAACCAACCCGACTGGGACTAAGCCTGTCCCGCATCAAGCGCTCACACCTATGAGTGGAGGGACAGTTACATGCAGCAGGGCTTCTGGCCCCAGGGGCACTCCTCCCAGTGGAGCAGCAGCCTGCCCGCCTGAGGCCTGGGGCCACGACCTGCTGCGCCTGGGCTTGCGTAGGTGCAGGTGTTTACATCAGATTCAGAATCAGAGGTAATGTGCGATTTGAAGAGCTCAAGCTGGGATGGGCTTCATAGAGTGTTCTCTGTAGAGAACAGAACCTTGTAGAACTCAGATCTCTAGGTACTTTTAAAAATAAGAGGGTGGAGATAGGTGAGTGTGAGAGGCAGGAAAAGGGAAGAGAGGAGGCTTTGCCAAAGGGCCATCCTGCAGGCAGACTTTCACTGATGGAGGCTGAGAGTGGATGGGTCCTGCAGACAGAACTAGGGGCCTTGGCTCTGGGTTCCACTCCTCTACACCTCTTCTCTCTCTGTCTCTGTCTCTGTCTCTCTCTCTCTCTCTCTCTCTCTCTCTCTGTCTCTCTCTCTCTTTCTCTCTCTCTCTTTGTTTCAGAACTGGGGATTGAACTCAGGACATTGCACTTGTCAGGCAGGCATTTGTGCCCCTGAGCTATCTCCCTGGCTGCAGCCTCCTCTCTGAAGCAGAGTTCTCAGCTTTCTTGAAGAGCTCAAGCTCACAAAAGAGAAAGCCAGCAACCCCGCCATGTCACATGCCTTATACCCGATGACCCTCTCTGCACTCCCCCAAATTTCCCACTGTGTCACATCTCATACATAGAACCCTCAAAAGTGATACCTGCCTATCCCAGGTACCGCAGAGGCCCCCCTCTACCTTGGAGGGCTCTGGGGAGGGAGTCTGCGTTGGTATATGTTGGTCTGTTTCTCATCTTCTCTGAAGCAGACTTCTGGAAGGCTCCAGTTCATCAGAGCACATTCTTTTTCCCAGAGGACACCAGAGGCCTGGCTTTGCCAGTTTTTACAGGACTGTGAAATGCTAACTGAAAACAGGCGGGGCCCTCACCCCTTCTCCTGCTACCCTAGCCCCACCCCAGCAGCATGTGGGATTGAGTCAACTTTTTGACTCAGCCCAAAATTTACATATGCAGAATTTTCTTTCTAATTTCTGGATCTCTCAGCAGGTTGGAAATACAGGAGACTGTGTGGAAGGTCCCTTGTCCTACAGTAGAGCCCACAGGGATGGCGCAGGTCCAGGGAAGATGGAGGTCTGACCATGTCATTGCTGCAGGCTCCTTCCTATCCCTCTGGCAGCTGGGCTGAGAATACTGCAAGGTGGCCAGGTGTGTATTGGGGCCGGGGTGTCTCTGAGTAAAAGTCTGGAGCTGGGATGGAAAGAACCCTAGGAGCATCGACTAGAGAAGGCTGTTGCTGACAGTACTTCCTCTGACTGGTCATGCTGTCATTCTGTAGAGCAAAGAGAGAAATTTGCCAGAAACCAGGAGACCATCAGAGAGTCCTGTTCTGATCATGACCCTAGAAAGCCACCATGCCTCCCATTCAGGAAGGGGTGTGACTGGTACCTGGGAGGTTGTGGGAAAATAGGTTAAAATGAAGGAAGGCGACAATCCTAAACCCCAGAATCCCTAAGACAATAGAGAACGGCAGAGGTGCTTCCCGAAGATGCCAAGCCCTCAGGCTATCCGCTCAGCTCCTGGAACCCCTTTCATGGAGCTCCACTCTGAAGGGCCTATTTCCTCATCCTCCTAAATCCAGCTCTTCGACAGTTCTTCCCGAAACTCTGGCAACACCCACTGGCAGGCTTGGAACAGGCTGTCCGGAACTCACTCATGCTGTGAGATCTCAAAGGCATTTGTAATTTGGGCTTTTGCCCATTGGAAGTGATCAGGTTCATGGCGGAATCCGGTTTTATGCACCCATAGTACCTCCAGGACACGTGCTCATTCCAACTAAGGTAAGCTTCCATTTATAAAATGATTTCTATAAGCAAACACAGTTTGCGTTTTTGTCTTGGGAAACCAGGAGGTCGTAATCTTCTGGCCTGGCAGAAAAAAAAAAAAAAAAATGGCATCGGGGTTGCGGGCCTAGAGGAAAACATTGTGGGGCTATGGGCTTAACTTATTTTGGAACCAGATGGACCACAGTCAAATTTTGGTTCTGCTGCTCCCTGGTCAGTATTCCTCAGCATAATCAGCTCCACAAGAGATACAATACCTTTTTAAATATGCCTATGTTGGTTAAAGGTCGGCAAAATAAAATAAACATGATTGACAATAATTAATTTGAAAATAGCTAGGAGAAGGAATGTTCTCAATGTAAATAAATGATTAATATCTGAGACAACATTGACACCAGTTAAGCTGGTTGAACACAGAGATTGAGATGTTATACTGAGGTGACATAGAAGAAATGGAGGTAGACAGAAGACAAGAAAAATTTAATTTTTAAGTTATGGTTCTTAAAAAAAAAAACCCCTGCACCTTTAGGACAAAGTTACTCCAGGTCATAATTCCTATTCTTCCATTGAGGAAACTTCAAAAATTTAAAAGATTGAATAAATCTGTAACTTAGGCCCCTGCCTTTCACCTATAACTTGAGCCTCTACTTTTTTCCTCTGTACTATAGGTTCACAAATCCTACACATTTTCACCCTCGAAGACAGAGCCCTTATAACTGGCTGTCTTTCCCCCTAGCTTCAAACACAGGCCAATGACTTGAATTCTAATGTGCTGTACTTACCAGGTAGCCTGACAAACACCAGGAACATTCTCCCTGGCACATCACCTTAAGGACAGCCCCAAGAACACAGGAATGCCCAAGCCCTGGATCATAATGTGCCTCTCTTTCAAGCACCCACAGCTTCCTCTGAGTCTGCACGTCTTTAGCTCTGCCTCATAAATCTGTCTATGCCTCTCACTGACACGTCCTGAAATGTTTTTCTATGATGTAAGTCAGTGAACCCTACCAGCTACTCTGCAGGTGGGGGCAAATTGAGGTTCCTATTTCCTTTTATGGGAGACCTCCTCAGGCCCTAGCCAGTGACAATACCATTTCCCATAAATATGTACAATTGCTTTGTGTCATTTAAAAATAAAAATGCATTTTGTAAAAATAATGAGTGATCCTATGAGTGAAAAATAGTGATCCTACAATCGTACCACTTTCCATCTGAAGAGAAGAGTTGCTCTGAGAAACTCAGCTGGGTTGTTGAGATGAGAGAATCCTGGGGACCGGCAGTGCTGCTTAGGCTTTTGAGAACTCAGGCCAAAGTCCAATGAGAAACAAGTAAGATCAGTGCTTTCCACCATGAGTAGATGGATGCTAGTAAGGGAGCAAAGGACAAGCAGGTATGCTCAGAGGGCATGCGCCTGCCCAGAACCAGAGTGGAACCAGTGGGTGGAAGGGTGCAATGGTTCTGCTCTGCCCTCCAGCCTGTGGGTCCAGGACCAGTTGTGTGGCTCTGTTGAGTAGAGCCCTGCCTACACTGACTCCCTTGAAATGAGAAGAGCCCCCAGAATAGATGTACTTACATGGAGGAGACTGGCTGACGGGAGAGCTGGGTGTGAGAGTTCAGGCCTGTTGTGCACTACCATGCAGGTTAGGTGACATACTGCTGGGCAGGGTCTCCCGCCCCTCCCTCCTCATCTGTCCTGGGTAGTGCACATGAGCCCACACCCTGAGCAGCAACCTCTTTTGCTCCATCCGCAAAGATACTTGTTTAGGAATAGGAGAGCACACAGACCTACCTGAGCAGGCAAAACAGCAGCTCAGAGACATTTAATTTTAATATTCAAAGAGATGTGCACTTAACACTCCTTTTCCACACTGGGCATCAAGCAGAACTTACTGTTTACAGATTTATTCAATAGACTAAAGAGGAGCTCTCTGCAGGGGTTAAAAAAAAAAAAGTGGTGAGCCGAGCCAACAACACTTCATACACAGCCATTCATACCAAACCCCCTCACTTCCTTTGCCAGTGGGGCTTCCAAAGCAGCAGGAAGCTGTAACATGGTCTTTCTTGACTAGAGGAAGCATGTTGACAAAGCCTACCATCTTGCTAGACATAATGGGGACATATGGCAGGAGAATCTTCAGGGTATGTGGCTGCTCCAGAGTGTGCCACTCTGTGTCTATTCTCAGGAAATGGGTGAGAGGATAGTAACCACCCACAGTTGAATGCCAGGATGTGTGGAGCTAGACCAAGCAGCTAGTAGAACATTCCAGAATGTGGAAGCTCAAATTATACCAAAAGACATGGAAGAAAGGGCTCCAACCAAGGAGAAGGAATCTTAGGTAAAGTACACAAAGCTTTATTTTACTTTAAGAGCTCAGCTAGTCAGCGAATGGAAGGGGAAGACCCTGCTTGACAAAATTTGTGGGGAAAAGTCCTTGGTGTTTTGACCACACATTCACAATTTTAGCCGGAAGTAGGCTGCTCAGATCAGGAGGGGAGGTCCCTCTTTCATCTTTTTAAACATCAGACTGAGGCCTTGGGCCTCCTGGAAGGGCCTTCATTCAGTTGAGCAGAGGGACCAGACCTAAAAAGGCAAAGCTCCTGGACCCTGGGATGCTGCTCTTGCAGCTGGGAGCCAAAGGGCTTGGTCTGAGCGTTTCTGGGAGCCAGACCTGAGACCGGCAGAGATAGTTTTGGGAGACAGAATTCAGACGATCTGAAAACAAGGGTTCTTTGGGAGAAAAGAAGAGCTGTTTCCACAATCTATAAGTATCCATGCAAGGCAGCTTGGGGGTCCCCTTCCCTTGGGATTTGGTTTTGGGTGCTTGGAGGCCATAGTGAACCTGGCAGATATCTTAAAAACTGTCTATCCTAGAGGTTGGCAAACTGGCTGTGGGCTAAGTTGGGTCGCCATTCTGGTTGGGCTAGCACACTATATGAGAGCACAGCTAGACCCCTATTGGCTTTTACCTTGGGGTGCGGGCACTTTCAGGCCACCATAGCATTGCTGAATGGTTTCACAGAGACCTTATGCTGAGCAAGCCTGAAATATTTACAAGCTGGTGCTTTAAGGAAAATGTCAGTCCCTGTCTAATCCAGCAGTTTTCAAACATTTCAGCCACCAGATATTTCTTCAAACAAAGCGTCTGGAAACATACTATGCATGAAAAGTAGAGCTCTCCTCTGAGAAAGGTAGGTGCAGAGCTCTGCCCTGCTCCGGACTGGACCTCTCCTCTTTGGGCCAGTTCTGTTGTGCTGTATTCTCTTTGCTGTTTTCCTGCTTTATGTGTCTGTGCCTCCTACCTTAACTTGGGTAGTCCAAATTAGGTTCTGTTCCTGATCGAAAGAAGGAGAAGTTGTTGGCTTCCCCACTCCTGGAGGCCTCGCTTCTGGGTGTGCCTAGTGGGCCCGTGGCAACTCTTTGCGCCAAGAGGTGTCAACATTTATTCAGCCTCAACTATACAAGGTACAGCAAGAGGAGTAGAAAGATCCTCCTTGTCACCTGTGTCTTTCTTAGGGAGCTCAAGGCCTCTTGCAGGAAGGACCATTGTTTTCTTCAAACCTCACTCCCCAGCAGGACAATGGCTGGTTCCCAGGATGCCCAAAGCTACCAGGCTGTTAAACAGCCTTCCGTTTTCACTCTAAATACCAACTCATAAAGATGTCTCCTCCCTAGCTTAGGTGGGCCTGAGACAGACACATGGTCTTATAGCTTCCCTAGAGAAGCGACTCTACATGGAAAGGAGGACATAATTTGCTTCTAAGACCCTTGACCAGAAGCGGGAAAACACCCTGCCTCACTTGTGAGCAGCGAAAACAAGGAACTGTGCCTGAAGGTCCAGTAGGGAAGGGAGCCAGCCATTGAGTTTCCATCAGACTTATGTTAAAGGCCCAGAAGATCAGGAGGCCCAAGAAGCCCAAGGGCATATTTTCAGGCCTGCTGAAGGAAGTGGTAACCTGCCCACAGGAGCCTGATGGAGAGACAGCTAGCTTTAGACCAATTGCTCAGGATTTTCTAGAAGCTGTTGCCTCCTGGGTCTTGCTCTTCCCTGGCTCACCCTGTGTTTTCTATCATTCATTCACATTCTGTCTTTCCTACACTGTGAACTTAAGGAAAATGTTCCACGGCAAAATCTCATTAGGTTTTGTTTTGCTCCTCTGTTCAGGACTATTTTTCTTTCAGTTGGATTAATAACACCCACGTGTTTTATGATTTTCCCCTTCTGTTTATTTTCTTTTCCTCCGAGGTTAAATGGATCCCACTGGCCAGGTTGTGCAGCTCCCAGGCGGCTGCCCACCTGCGTGCCCCCGGCACACACACACTTCCCCTTTGCCTCACCTCTTCGCTTCCCCTGCGTCCCCCTCCTTCACATATATTCCATCTACTTCCATACATTTCCCCAATCCCCAATCTCACACTTTCCCTACATGTATCCCCACACCCACCCTTTACACGCACAGCCCCACACACCTGCCTACACACTTTGCCACATCCACTCTCCAGGTGTGGAAAGACTCTACTCATGCATACTCCCGTGTGCCTCAGACATTGCCACCATGAGCCCTACAGTGGCTCTTGCCACAGCCACTGCACGCCATGGATACGCTGGGCTCAGGCAGTTCCCTAAGGAGATGGATTTGGCTCTGCAGGGTGAGAGAGCTGTGCACTCTTCACTGATGAAGGGCAGCCTGCCTGGCTTGAGACCCTAAACCTCTCCACCTTGAGCCTTCCCACCATGATCCTCCCAAGGACACTGTGGGATGACTGAGCCCTGGAAAGGGGCTGGCAGCTTCATGGATCAAGGACTAGAAAGTGACTCTTCCCTTTCTTTTCTTAACTGGCCCAAAAATACAATCTCTCCCTTCCCGTATGACCTCCAGGAAGCTTCCTGCCTCCATTGTCTGTGGGGCCTGACTTCCCTCTGGACTTGGCCACAGGCTCTTTCAGGGTTACACCTATTTGTACAAAACTCTGGCTTCCAGAGATCCTTCTCTCATCTCCTGGAAGCTGTAGCTTTATGCTGGCCAGTCTCCCATCTGTGGAAACCTCTCTGTGCCTTCTAGAAATGGACTTAAAAGACTTTGGCTGGGGAGCTAATCTTTTCTTTAAGAGGTGCCAGGGCACACTGACGGACCCAAATGACATTTAGAATATCTAAACATCCGTAAATGTCTGTGTGGCCTTTTTAAAGTTGCCAATTACTTGTTAAAGGTCTCCGTGATTCCCACAATGTTCAGCCCTTCTTCGTTTTTACCCCTCTGAAACACTCAGCTCCTCCTCATTTCCCGTGCTCACTTCTGAAGCAGCTTTATTCAACGGGGAGGAACGCAGCGAGCAACATCTGCTAATAGGTCTGGGATGCATTCTTTATGAGCAGCAGATTTCAAATACCACAACAAGGGCAGCAAACAAAAATTTGCCGAACCACTAACACGAGCCAGGCACTGCACCTGTATCATTTTACTTTTTCTCTTAGAACATATTGAAGGTATTATTGTTGCCATTTTTATAGCTAAGGAGACAGAGGTTAAGAAGGGTGAAGTAGCTTGCCTACAGAAACTTGGCAAGGGATCAGGCCGGCTAAGATTGGAAGGCCAAAGTCCACGCACTAGCTATCATGCCAGCACCATCACTCTGCACCCATGTGAAGGTCTGGGAATGGAGCAGAAGAACAGCCTAAGCTTCCACCTGGAGAAACTCATAACCTCATCTGTAAGGATTCAAGCAGGGACCGTGATGAGGAGTGAGCCCTGCTGCCACGCCAGAGTAGAACACTCAGGGTGAGGACCCAGGAAGAAGCCAACTTTAG
Organism: Myocastor coypus; assembly: GCA_004027025.1. Taxonomy (NCBI): domain Eukaryota; kingdom Metazoa; phylum Chordata; class Mammalia; order Rodentia; family Myocastoridae; genus Myocastor; species Myocastor coypus. The sequence continues at coordinate 33,883 of PVJA010004075.1, read as the reverse complement.
ATGCCCTTAAGCAATCCATTCCATGGCCAAGAGCTGTCAGCCTCAACTTTTTGTAGGAAGTGGGGTGCTTCCTCATTTAGGATTCTGAGGAACCCAATGGGAACAAGAGCCCCAACTTCAGATTACTATATTATGTCAGCCCCTGGGGTAAGTTTGAGGATGTGTGTCTTCACAGACCTCATGGCTCTATGAGGAAGGGTCTGGATTCTAGCGGCAGGAAGGAACTGAGATTCCCAGGAGTGAGGAAGTGGCCCGGGACTGTGCCATGAGAGAACCTCAAAACCCCGTTTTAACTAGGTGTGGAGGTGAAAGCTTTTAATTCCAGCTACTTGCCAAAGTAGGAGGATTGTAAGTTCAAGGGTAGCCTGGTCAATATACCAAAATGCAACCTAACAACAGCAACAACAAAAATAAACCCCCAAACCAACCAAACAGCAATAATCTGAGTCCAACTTCAGTCCAAGGAGCACCTATCTCACGAAGCTGGTTCATAGTCACATCACCGTTCAACCTGTTGCATTTAATAAAAAGTATCTGTTCCTGATGGCCTTGCATAATTCAAATCAAGACCCAATGGGATAAACTTGAGGCATTTGTAGGTGAGTAGATGTACTTTGAGGCTATAGTATTAAGTGAAGTAAACGAAACATGCATGGTTTCTCTTAGATGAGAAACCCAAGGTATAAATAAAACCCAAAATAAAAACGTTAGGAAATTGGAAGATTGACCTTTTGCTAATGGGAAAGGACTAATAGATAGAAGGGAAGAATTCAGGGAAGACATTTTTTAAAAATGTGATCTCCTATGGACATAGAGCTCAAGGTATATAATCACTTTTGTACTGCAAACATGTACTAATAAAAAAGGTTCACAGGAACACATCTGAAGTGGAGTCACATGTGAGGATTTTCCCAGGAAGTGTGACTTGAGGAATATTTTTATTTGCACATATTAGCACACACTCCCACGTTGTGCTGGCACCCAGCATGCAGCCCCAGCTGCACCCCACAGATGTGGTTCCTGAGCCAAAAGTCTCCCTCATCCCACCTCCTGGCACCAGGAAGATGCCCTGAAGGTAGCCCAGTCCTGAGCACTTCCAGCTGTTGCTCTGATCCCAGCCAGAGTAAGTGAGACTGCTATGCTCTATTGCTGCAATTAGAATGTGCACAAACTAAATGAACAATGATGACAAAATATCCCACTCTGCTGGCCTACAGATGCTCCTGAGGCTCTGGGAGGTAGGCTATGGTCCTCTCTTAGATGATTTTAGCTAAAAACACGGAAGTGGAAGATGGACTGGCAGTGTTTCCTTCAGATGTTCGGAGATTGTGGTGCACTAAACCCAGTACGGATGACCATTGCTAATAAGGAACAGAATGAAGCCCATGTTTAACCTCCCTCCCATGGCTGCTCCATGCAAAACAAATGCCACTGGGACGTGGGCCCAGGCCACAGGGAGCCAACTCGCCAGACCGAGAAGCCATGCTGTGTGGCGCCTGGCAAGGTGCCCTCCTCCCAGCCTGGCCTCAGTGCCCCAGGCTCCCTGGATGATTTCATTAGCTCAGGCTTCAAGTGTCAGGAAAGGCTGGTCTCAATAGCCTGGTCAAGAACAAGGGGTGGAAATGCAGGGCAGGAACCTGGGGCTCACATCTGGTTTCATCCTCTACTTACTTGAGGCAGGACTCAGCCCCAAAACAGAACAAATAGATCCAAGACCATAGTGCATGTAGAAGAAATCACTAGTGTACTGGCAATGAACAGACAGTTAGAAAAAAAGGCTTTCAGGCCCAGAACCTTGCAGACATTTGACCATTACACATCCTTGTCTGTCTTGGTTGGACTTCCATTCTAGCTGACTCCCTCCACTGCAGGTTTCAGAGTCTCTAAAGGAACTCTGGATGTTATTCCAAAGGTTTTTTTTTTTTTTTTTTTTTTTTTTGGATTTTATCTACACACCCATTACTTATTTTTAAAGCCTGTTATTCTAGCAAACTGGAATTAATTGTTCCCCTAGCACATCCCTGGCTGGTTCATTCATTGTTTAGTCCTTTAGTGGAGTAAAGATGAGCTTTTGCAGAATGGGTCTTTCATCATTGTGCATCATAAAAGCACCACCACTTCCTACATCCCTTAAAAACAACTGCAAGCTTCTCCCAAGCCAACAAATTAACATAAAGTCAAACACCAAAGGGGTTGAGTGATGTTCCCAGGACACTGAGCAAATACAAATGCATGACTACTCTGCAGAGCTATTTCCCAACACTGACCATGCACAATTTCTACAGAGGAGATCATATTGCCGGTGGCCTCCTGGTCAAACATTGAAGAACAGAGTGATGATTCACTGAAGAAGAGCCGATAGACACGAAACAGCAAGAGAATGGATACTCTCCAAGCTTGAGCTAATGAAACCACTTGAAAAAGACTACAAAATAAGTGTAGCTAAAACAATAGAAGAAATTAAAGAGAAATAGGAATCAAATGAAACATAAAGGAGTCATGAAATTTGGGCAGAAAGATATGAAATACAAGTATAAGACCTTCTTAAAATTAGCAAACTACATAAAGCCATTAAAACCTACAATGTAAAGGAGAGGTTTTACACTTACTGACAAAGATGTGCCTTTTAAGTAAATCACCAGGATACAGTACAAATGAGTAAAATATTAAAAAGCATGAAAGAAATTGTACTGGTGATTTCTACTGATCCATTGAAAGGAACAATTAATGCTTAACTTCTTTTCTTCTTTTTAATTAAAATTTTTTTTGCCAACTTTGCATGCTTATATCTGGTAATCTGAACAACTAATTTGAAGACTATATGTAATATAACAACTATTGTTGAATTCCCACATCAGGGCCAGGGAGATGGCTTAGCAGGTGTAAGTGACTGCCTGACAATTGCAAGATCCTGGGTTCAATCTTTAGTACCCAAATAAAATTAAAAAATGTTGAATTCCAATAATCTCATTTAGTGACATTCTGCATTATATTTATTTTAACTATTTTCTCTTTAACATAATTTTTAATAAGTATTGAAGAGAGGCTAAGAGACAAAGAACCAGAAATGGAAATGACATGTAACTATATAGGCAGATGCTTATTTACATATACACACATACACTCATGCATATTTAAAACATGTTCCAAGAGAAAGGATGGAGAAAATAGGGCTGTACCATCAGAAGAGTACTTTTGGTTGAGAAGTTTTCAGATTTAAAGAGAAATCTTAATTTTCAAATTTAATCTTAAGCACACACACACACACACACACACACACACCAAAGCAAAACCCGCAATGAGTTTTCAAACAGAGAAGTAGAATTAAACCTGATAAAATGTATGATAGACATGAAGAACAACCAGAGAACAAAGAAAAAGGTAAGCATGATTAGAGAAAAAGAAATGTGCTCCACTTAGTAAAAAGCAAGAAAATGAAACTAATGACTAAGTCCAGGGACCATCAGGGAATGCTGAAGAACAGTTTTGTGTTACCTTCAAAGCACTGAAGGGGCCAGACAGATAGCTCAGTGGACTAAAGCGCCTACTTAGGCAGAGTGCAGTAGCCTGGGTTTGATCCTGGGCCTGCCATGTGGGCCCAGCCCCTGGAGTGTGCTGAGACAATAACTGAGACTGGGCGTGGTGGTGTGTGCCCATAATTCCAGCTCTTGGGAGGCTGAAAGCAGTAGAATCACTATGAGTCCGATCAAGTAGTGAGACCCTGTAGACCCGGTCCTAAATACATAAAAGCAAAAAGCACTGAGAAGACATAAACATTATTTTAAGATAACAATGCAGTTAACACAGTCTGTGGCTAAAGTATAACCGAAGAGCTAAGGCAAAAATCAAAGCATTTTCAGAGCATTTTCCCACTCATAGGCACACCTGAAAGCAAAACTAAGGATCTATACTAAGTAACTAACACAAAGGGTGAACTTTGGGAAAAAAAGTCATTGAGTCAGCAAGGTGGGTGAAACGCAAAATGAAGGATGAATAAAGAAACAAGCAAGTGTATGCATAAATATAAACAAGTCCTCACTTATCTATAAGCACAATTCAATAAAAATTTACAATGACCCCTATGGTGATGCTAAAAAAAAGAAATGGTGGAACTAGAATAATGACCAATGAAAGCAGAAGATGGGAAAGGACACCACGGTATAGTGCAACATCCTGGGGTCCTGCTTTTGTTCTCTAGAGATAATCTTCCACTTTGGAGCTTCTTAAATCAGAGGTCAATGTCGGTGTAGGAGGAACAGTGAGGTAGACTGTGTTCGGAGGTTAGTTGCTCAATCTAGCTATTCAAATCAGTCATTATATGCAATCCCAATTTCAGGATTTTTTTCTTGTAAATATACACAAACTGATTTTAAACCTTTTACGGGCAGGCAAGTAAGTTAGAATAGATAAAAGAAGTACGAAAAAAAAAATGAAGTAGAGGGTTGCACTACTTTTAAGACTTGCGATAATGTGTCAGCAGGTAAGACCACATGATTCTGGTGGAGGGACAACAGGTCAGTGGAATAGAAAAGGAAGTCCAGAAATTGGCCCCACAAAGGCACCTTTGGCCAATATTTCTTTTTTCATTGCTGGAAAAGAACCCCAGGGCCTCACACTTGCTAGCCAATCACTCTACCACTAAGCTGTGTCCTTCACCCAAGCTGATTATTTTTGATAAAAGTACAAACTAATTTCATGGAGAAAAAGATAGGCTTTGCAGTGAATGATGCTGGAACAACTTGACATCCACACAAAAAAGGAAAGAATGACCTTGTAAAAAAGCTCAAAATGGATCATAGATCTAAATGTGGATGTAAAACTGTAACACCTTAAAAATATATGCGGAGGGGAATCTTCCTGTTCTAGGTTAGGCAAAGAGGTCTTAAATGTGGTACCAAAGACATGACCCATAGAGGTAAAAGAAAGACAAATCAGACTCGTTAGAGTTTAGCACTTTTGTTCTGAAAATGACATTGTCAAAAGAATAAGCTACAGACTATGAGAAAAATATTTGTAGATTTCAATAAAGAATCTGTACTCATAATGTGTAACCAACTCAAACTCAGCAATAAAAAAAAAAATAAACAACTCAACTTAAAAATGGGTAGAAAACCTGAACAAATGGTTCACCCCGAAGGACATTTGGATGACAAATGATCACAAGAAGAAATCATTCTGGTTGTAATCTACTCATACAAAACTTGGACACCAATATTTACAGTGGCTCTATAAGCTACGCGCTCCCATTTACACGATGTTCTTGGACTCACAAAACTATAGTGATAGAAGCCACACAGTGGTTCAAATCTGAGGGACCGTGTGACTATGAGGAAACAGTAGGATTGGATTTGGGCAGTGATAGAACCATTCTCAGTGCCAGTTGTGATGGAGATTACCTGAATCTATGAATGTGTCAAAATGTATAGATCAACAGGCAAGCAAAACGTGATACATATATCAATAGTATATTGCTCTGCCATAAAGGAGAAAGTCCAAGCTACTGCATGGCTAAAACATAATGCTACATGAAGGAAGCCACACCCATAAAAGGACAAATACTGTGAGATTCTAGTTATGCATTAGTCATTTTTTAGCTACTTGGGCAGGGTACCTCATATATACAACTTAGGGAAGAAAAGGGTTATCTTGGATCATGGTTTCCAGAGGGTTCGATCCATGGCTGGCTGGCTCCAAGACAGAAATGGCCCAGTGGAAGGGCATGAGAGATAAAAGATGTTCACCTTGCAATACCTGAAGGTAGAGACAGAAGGAAGAGCCAGAGCTCTGCTTAACCAACTGTTCCTTGGGGAAGGAACGAGACACCTTTGAGAGTCAACTCCTCATCTTATACCTTTCTTCTGCCTTTTCCTGGGTTCTGGGGAAATCAAGTGAGGGCACTATGTGAGGACAATGGAGTCTGAAGGATGAGGGATAATAAACATGATTGTCATGAAATGCTACGGAGTATCTAGACATTCTACAGATCTCATCATGACCCAAGTTGGGCCCCTTTGTGTGGGCACTGCTTGTGAGTGTCCCCAGCTAGGTGGAATTTGCATCACTGCTAGAAGAATGTATACGGAATCACAGAAGACAAGCCACCAGCTGCACCCCAGGACTTGGAAGGTACTCCATAGTTCTGTGTATCCCACTATGTTCTGCACTTCTGATGTGCTCTGGAAAGAAGCCACATAATTAAACCCACAGAATCTTCCTGGTCATAAAGGGCAGCGCTGCCCAGAATGGTGGGTACTATTCCACGAATGTCTCTATCAAATTTGCGAGATACCCACTCCTTCCCATCCCCCCAGGCCAAGGTTGGAGGCCACTCACCTATGCTGGCTGAGGTGTACTGGTAGGGCTCTGAGAGGAAGTGGGGCAGGGTGAGGACAAAGGCCCCTGCAGCCAGCAGGAGGCCTCCGATGCCAATCAGCCTTGGTCGGTGTACTCGGCTGCCAAAGTAGCTAACAAAGATGATGAGGATGGCATTGCTGATCTGCAAAGAGAGCAGAGGGATGGAGTGAGACTCCAGAGGAGATCTGACCAGACATCGCTCAGGAAGACTAGAGTGGGCGAGTGCTGCCTGGGGTTCGTGGGTCCCAGCAGAGCTACCCTAGCCTGGTCCAAGAGCCTCATATACCGGTAGTCTCAGCTTTGCTTCTGTCATCAGAGACCCATCCCCAGCTTTCAGACCACCCCAAGAGACGTGAGTAGCTATCTAGAGTCATGAAAGGTTCTTACATTAAATATCAACCATTCTCTCCCAAGTCTTTTGAAGAAAAATCCAAGCAAGACTCCACTTCTGGCTGGCTCCTAGGTATAATCTGTGTTTCCTAATAAAGCCCCTGAGTCTAATCAGATCTTAATGAAAGGACCCAAGGGCTCTGAACTGGTAATCAGAACAACAACCAAGCAATAAACATCATCTCATGTCCCCAGACAATAAACTTCACTTTTCAGATGACAGAAGGCAGTTGTGTCTGCACCCACGAGGCCAGGAGGGAACTTAAACCAGGGTCTCCTGACTTGCAAGTGCCCAGGCTTCATGGTGGTGGTTTCAGTCCTTTCCCTCTGCACCTTTATCTTTCTTCATAGCACTTACCATAATGTGGACTACGTAAGCGCCCTTGCTCTTTATGAGTAAATACTATCTTTCTCCTTAGACCTTCATCTTGCTGTTTTCCTGCCTCCCAGTACCTGGCACACAGTTCTTAAACTAGGTGTTAAGTCAGTGAAGGCATGAACCAGCACACTCAGGCTTTCTAGGAAAGGACACAGTTGTCCAGGAGCCCCTGCAGCATGGCTAAGAGCGAGGCTGTGGACCTGGAGAAGTGTGTGAGGGGCGGGAGGAATCAGCCTGGAGTGCCAGTCGCCTCTGCTCCAGCCCATGCCAGAACTGGATCCCCACATTTCAAAACCTGTCCTTGGAAGAGCTTTACACTTGTGCTTAAATTTTATTTCTTTCCTTCTTTCTTCCTCTTCCTTCTCCATGATGGATATGGCAGGACACTCAGTTCTGCTCACTGGGGCTGGCTTTAGAGAGTTTGTGGGAGAGGTGGAGGAAGACCTCAGAGGGGACCTGACCGCATGTGCTCACCAGGCCCTCCCTCTTGCTCCTGAGCTGCACACCCGGTCTGTGTTCTGCACCCACCCGCGGGCCCCAGAAGACTTTCTTTCTTTCCTTTTTTTTTTTTAATAATTTTTAAATTTTATTTATTTATTTTTTTCTTGTTTCAGAACCTTTGTTTGTTTATTCACTCATTTTTATGGCCGGCTCAGCCGGCCCCAAGAGCAGGGCTGGCGCAGCATGTGGTACCAGGGATTGAACCGCGGTCCCTGAAGCCGCCCAAGCTTTCCCAAGCAGGCACTTTAGACCACTGAGCCATCCCGCCGGGACCCCGTCAGAAGACTTTCTGAGAGTGACCTGCTTTCTCAGATTGACTGGCCTGTGCTCTGCTCAAGCCCACTGCTGGCGCCACGTCCCGTTGGCCTTACGGCCTCCTGCAGCCAGTCCCATCCTGTTAACACTCTTGGAGCACACACACGTGCACATGCACGTGTGTACACACACAGAGAGAATCACATATGGTCAAAAATAAATCCTTAAAGGCTCATATATACACACAGACATACACACAAATACATGTGCAGGCAGGCACACACACGGTCCTACATAAACCTTCGGACACTCACAGATGTGAGGTATGTGCACATACAAATACATACCTGTCATCACTCATAGATACTCATACACACACACACACACACACACACACACACACATATATATATATACATAATCATAGATAAGCACAACAGACACACATAGGTACATTCAGAAAAAAAGGTAATAGGTAAACACACAGTATGCAGAAACATACAAATTTACATACAGGCCAAAAAACACACACAGACATGCATACACATGTGTGACATACATAGTTACACATGCACACAAATATACAGAGATAGTCATAAGAATCCACATATAGGTACACATACATATGCATAGAGTCACATACACAGACACATTCGTACATAAAAGTACATGCATAGACACACAATTGCATATAAGTACCCAAATATCCATATATCATGTCTCTGTCTCTCTGTCTCTTTCTCTCTCTCTCCCTGTCACACACACACACACACACACACACAGACACACACACACACACACACAAATAAAAACCTGTGGGATCAAAGGATTGAATTCTTTGGTGGCATTTGCCTGAAATTGTGCTTACAGGCATGATCTTGAAAAGGTTAGGTTCTTGAAAATTTATCTGAGCTTGGGAAAGAGATTTAATGGTTACTTTCATGTTGATTGAACTGCAGCCATGATGAAGTATCATGCCCCGTATTTGCCTAATCAACTGTCCACCTTAAACAGTCCTGCAACGTGTCCCAGATGGCCACTCCTTGCCTCTGGAAAACATTCAATTACTCCTGGGCTCATGCTTTTGTTCTAAGTGGGGGACAATACGGATGCAAACTTAACCGTGGCTGTCATCTGGGCTGAGCTGGAAGAGAGGATACCTTCCGCGCCATCTCTGATGTTCATTAGCAGAGGGCCAGGGAACACTGCGATGGGAAAGATGAGGAGGCTGTGCCTGGACTCAGTAGGAGAGACGGCCCGCGCGAGCCGTGATATGGTTAGCAATGCATAGGGTAGGGCTGTGGTGACACACAAGTCAGAGATTTGTTTCCCTGTTGTTTGTCATGAATGAGGATGTGTGCCAGGGTATCATCAAAGTCAAAGGCCAATATTATGCATGCACTGTGTGTCTTAATGAAGACAGCAGCGGGCCCTCTAAGGCACATGCCCCGTTACTACTCTGCTCCTCTCTGTAAGTGGAGACAGTGACCCAGGATAACCTCTCACCTCGTTCAAGCTGGAAATGAGGCCTGAGGAAGAACTGGAGAGTCCAAAGCGCTTCTCAATGGTTGTGAGGCTGCTCTTGAAGTAGGCACTGTAGAGAAGCTGGCAGAGCTGCAGGAGGCCGTGGCAGAGTACAAATACCTGAGTAAACAGAACGTGCAGTGAGGCTTTCACACAGTGGGTCCTGGCCCCACCAAGCCTTCCACGCTGGAGCTTTGTTTCCTCATTTGTCACGTAAGAACATTTATTAGATGCTTGGAGGGGGAAATGCTCTCATTGCTGCACCATTGTTCGCCCTACTGGAGGTGGAAATGCTAGCCACTCTTACCTTTATTGCATCTTCATACTGTTATTGTAAATACTCCAGTAAACCTACAGGGAAAGACATTCCCAGGGGAAAGGCCTGACATCAGCCAGGCATCTATGGCACGATGCAGTTTGCACTACTCCACCCCAGTGCCCTGTGGGCCAATGTTCTGCTTTTCTGGTTATTTTCATTTTGATCAACCCACAGTCCTGAGGAAACACAGGGCCCCTTAGAGGGCCAACCTGTGCCCTTAGAGGGCTGTCGGCTATCAACCTAATTCAAATGATTTCCAGCGCCATGAACAAGTTCTAAGTCACGTTTTCCCACTTTTCTTGAGCTCCAAGACCCGACGCATGACTCCAATTTGACTCTGTGATGCTGTCCCCAGACCACCAGGTTTGAATGAGTGTTCTTCATTAACACCTTCACCAAGCTGGTTACCGCCTCTTGTCAGGGATATCTGGCCTCTCCACAGGAGTATCTGTGATTGTGCATCTCTGAAGGCACGGCCAGGGCCTTACAGAAGAGCCTCATTAAGTGCCACCCTGCTCCATAGGACCTGCTCTGTGAGTTCTGAGTCACTGTGAGTCAACAATTGATAGCATAGCCACAAGTCAGGCAGAGGACAGGCAGGATTTGATGACATCTTCAGTGAGTATCAGACTGAGCTCTGTACCTCCCTAGGTTGTGAGCTGTTGGACTAGGCCTGAAAAGGCTCTGAGCTAGGAGTCCCTACATCCTCAATCAGCCCCCAGAGGGTGCCCTTCTGGGTCACATTTTTCCTCCAGGGAAGGGTGGGGTGGTATTACACTTCATGGTCTGCCAGAGTTCTTCCCTTAACTACACAGCACCAGAGCATCTGGCACTCTGCTTTCATTTCCATTTCCTTTGCTCAGGCCCTTGCTCCAGGCTGTAAAGTTTCCTCCCTGTGAGGGCATAGCCTTACACAGTAAGGCCATCCTAGAACCTCTGACAGAGCCTGGAACTTATTGCCCATCCACATACTCATACTCAAAGCCTCCAAATCTGAAGAGGTCATTATAGCCAAGCAATTAGACACCTCTCCTGACTGCCACCTGTGACCCCTGCAGCCACTCACCCCTCACTAGTGGCAGGAGGAAACCTGCCTCCCTGGAGGCAGAGGTGGCACCATTGTAATTCACTTCATACGTTTGTCTTAATATTTTATACTAAAGGTGTTGCTGAAAATCACCTTGACTCAGTTTTGCTTCATCATTAAGGAAACAGAGGCCCAGAGCTGAGGAACCTGAGTGCCCAGCATCGTAATGGGAAGTTTTAGAACTTGAGTATCAATTCTTCAAAATGTTTAGAGTTCATTTTCCTTTCCTGGGCTCTTGGTTTTCCAGTGTGAGGTAAGTGGTCTAAATCAGTGGGCTTTAACTCAGTTTTAAGCTGAAATTGCCCGAATGGAGGAGGCAGAGGTCCAAGCCAAGATCAACTGAATCAAAGCTTGTGAAAGCAAATTTATCCAGAAGAGTTCCTGCAGCAGAGTCTCACAAGCAAAATAGGTTACAATCACCAGCCTAGCACACACGTTCTGTCCCTGAATATCTATGGGCAAAGGGTAATCAATGGAGCATTCGAGGGGAAAAGTGAACCAAATATGGAATTGTCCTGATGTATAGGAACTGCCAAGATAGGCAGAAGGGAGGGCAAGAGCCTTGGAAGAGGCTTTCGGGAAAGCGGCACGTGATGGTGTTGTGAAGCTGCTGGCTAAGCTGATGATGGTCAAGACGCAGCCGGTGGTGGTGCTGAAGGTGATGGTGGTGAGGGTGATAGCAGGGAAGGTGATGGTGAAGACACACGCGAAGGTGCTGGTGGTGGTCACAGAGGCAGTGAAGGTGATGGTGGTGACGATCGTGCAGGTGATGCTGGTGGTGGTTAAGTGGGTGGTGATGATGGTGAGGGCTTTGGGGGTAGAGAAAGGGATGATGATGGTGAAGACGATGAGGTTTGTCAATATCTGATTATTTTTTTCTGCACACAGGCCACTACGAGCCCTCAAGCCCAGATGATTTTTGGAGTCAGGCCAGACTTGAAAAAGAGCCAATTTAATCTCAAATGTCCTCCTAATGATTTTCTAAGTCCTCCAAGACTCCGTAGTCCCCTTCTTTGGACATGCTCATGAGCAACCCATTTGCCTATAAGCAAATAGTTCCCAAATCTCAGTTTCTCTTTCAGACCATTTCTCAGAGCTCTGGACCACCCACCACACAGTCTGCTGGCCTTGTCCAGCTGGACATCCTCAGACCCTTCTGACTAATCACTTCTTCCTGGGGCTGTCTTCCCTCACAGATCCCTGCTCTTCTTACTTTACTTACTATCCCCTTCACTCTGCTTCCAAGTTTGAACCCAAGGCCCATCGCAGATGCCTTCTCCTCCACCCCATCATTACTGTAGTGCTTCCTGTAATTTCTTTCTGTTTTTTTTTTTTTTTAAATAGTTAACCCCTGTTTTCATCTGCAACTACACACCTTGACTTGGGCTCTTGCCATTTCTTTCCTGGATTGCTGCAACCATCTCTCATAGGTCTCTTGCTTGCCTGCTTCACGTGCCCCTCCAACCCACCCCAGACAGAGATGTCTCAGCGGGTCACGTGAACAGACCATGCTCAAATCAATGTCTCTTACCAGCTCCCAATTCCTATAAGACAAAATCCAACGTCCTTAGTGTGCTATCCTTGACGCAACAGATAGATCTACACCCTGCCTGTCTGCCACTTGACTTTGTACCTGATGAGACAAATCGCCTTTAGCAAAGATGGCTGCACCAACACCTCCTATCCACATGCCCTTCATGTAGTACTCCCTCAAGAAGCAGGGTATGTGTTCTCACTCTTTGAATATGGGCCAATCTTAACTACTTGCTCTAATGGGAAGACTGAGGCAGAATGCCATGTGGCTTCTGAAGCGTGGTTCTCATCATAGGGAGAGACTCTGCCTGGTTTGTTCTTTCCTAGGACTCGAGTTTCACATACAAGAAAGCCCAGTAATGTCTACGTAGGGGAAGGCCACACGATAGTCTTCAGCCCACAAGTTTCAGCCTGTAAGCAACATCTGTCAGGCACATTCCTGACAGAGCCTTCCGATGATTCCTGTCCCAGCCTTTGATGCTAAGTAGAGCAAAAAGTGTCTCTGCTCACAATATAAACACAATCATTTTCTTCTTTTTGGTGTCTATATTACTACTGTGCTGTGCAGAAGCCTCTTTTTTCCAGAATGGGGCTCAACTGTATGGCTAGTTCAGTGTTGCTTCTAAAAAATCTCAGTCCCCAGGGGCTGACTTCTGCATCGAGGTGTCTCAAAGGCCTGGTGCATGCTGGAGGCACAAGTAACATCCAACAGAGGAGTGAGTGCTATTGTCAGGAGGGCTGGACCTGAGGTGAGCCCAGGGCAGCAGGCATGTGGGCAATGAGCAGAGCAGGGGCTCCTTTAGAGCTGCACTGCCACTGATTCCAGATGGAGAAAGAGAAAGGGCTGCATTTCCAGCCTGAGGGCTAAGAAAGGGCCAAGTCCATGCTGGCAACAGGGCCCAGGACTGTCCCTCACGAGCAAGGACCATGAGTTCATTTTTCGAGCACTTGAGTTTGTGGTTAAGCTCAGAAAAGGCCAAGGTCTCTCCATCTGAATTAGTAATCAAACGACCTGGATTCATTACCAACTTCCTCAGCTGTCTCATGAAAGGAAGGTGGGAATGGTGGGACAGAAAGTTCTGTCTCAGGTCTTTTCCTGAAAGATTTGCCTTTGCCACTAAGTGGAAGACTACAGGAAGACTGAGCTGGCACCCTTGGACATCCTTGGCCCCTTATAGAGTCAACCTCACCACCAGCTCTCAGCCACTGCAGTCACATGGGGCCTAGGGGTCTTGGAAATAATGCTGGCATAGATCTGTGTTTCTAGGTCCCATTGGAAACAGCAAAGCTTGTGGCTTTGGGGAGCAAAAGATGGGGAGGAAAAGTGCAATAAAACAAACAGCAGTAGACAGATGGCCTAACAGAGCTCTTGGGGTCATATCTGGCCTTGTGTATGGCTTTATGTGAGTAAAGCCACAGGACTGCAATTCTGGCAGCTCAAACCTGTCAAATGCCCAAGGTATGGCCAGCAGGAGATGGAGCAAGGGACCTCTGGCATGACGAAGAAGAGTGGAAATCCAACCCTGCAGAAGGACACAGATTCAGGAGGACATGGAATGCAGACAATGGCGGCACTACTGAAGCTAAGGGAGGCAGATTGCCTTGAGTTTGAGTCAGCCTTGGCTACATAGTGAGATCCTGTCTCAAGAAGCAAAAGGCAAAAACAAAAGAATAAAAAAGTGCAAAGAGGTGGATTGATCTGGTAAAAGCAGGGACAATTGTGTGAGGTGAGCCATAGTGCTCATACCCCATCATTATGCAACGTGACGTTCTGGCTTGTGATGGTTTTTGGAGTCGAAGAGGCCTAGGTTCAGCTTCTGGCTCTGTAAAGAATGGCAGAACATCCAGCCACTGACTTGACCACTCTGAGCAGCAGCTTCTCCAACAATAAAAAGGAACTCCTAACATCTGGGTTGCAAGGACTGTGCCAGAGAAATGTAGTTATAGCACCTGGCACCCTGCCTAGCCCACATAGAAAGAGATTCAGTAAATTAAATAAGATGACACTTACTCCCCAGGAATTTAAACTCCCTGTTAGTGTTCCATTCTTCAGCAACATGAGAAAGCTAGAGTTTCCTAAATTCTTTCACGGAATTGCTTGAGATGTTCTGAGTCAACAGGATTTCACGAAGATGAAGCTTGAAAAAAGTTGCATAGTATAATCATGAGCTGTCGTATGAATATTTGCAATTCATCATCATGTCAAAGGCTCTGCAGAGTCGTTCAGTAAAGATCGGCTTTGTTTGATGCAAGTTTTCATGTCCTGCTTTAACCATATAGCCTTACTATCTTCATCACCACTATTTGACATTCCCGATGCTTCTGCCTCAGCCTCTGGAGTAGGTGGGACTATAGGCATGTGTTACTGTACCCAGCACCACACACTATCAAGTTCTGTCTCCCCGCCCCCTTTTGCTTGGAATTTATTGCTTTCCATGATGACAGCATGCATTTGACCTCTCATTTATTGACATTTGTCCCCATCAGAATGTAGACTTCACCAAGGAATGATGACAGATGCCTTGAAAGGCAGCAAATCTCAAGTGCTTGAATGGATTCCTGATTCCTGATTGGGGTTCGTTCCTCACCAAGTGATCAGTGTGTGTTTAAAGTCCTCTGACTGATAGTCTGCAACCAGAACATTCGACCATCAGAAGAGCCACTCTGGGAATACAGATCGATCTCTGCAATCCGTCCTCTAACATTTAAAACTTCCTTTTAGATGCTGCTTCTTCTAGGAGCTGCACAATTCACAAGGCAAAGAACAGCATTTGTCAGTGTAGATGCCCCACTTACTTGGTTCAACTCTAAGCTGCTTTTGGATATTTCTAAGCCCAAACTAAAATGTTAAAGATGTGCAACTATATACACAAGGACTTTTTTGTGTGGTTGAAATACTCTATATATTTATGGTACAGTATTCATACAGGTATAATTTTTTATTTGTCAAAACTCACCAAGCTTCTCAACTTCATTGAGGTACATACAAGCTATACCTCAATAAAGTCAGCTAAAGAAAAATTTCTTTGAAGCAAATGTGTGAACAGATGGTATTCAAAGTAATGTTCAGAAGCTTTGAAGGGAATTCTGTATACAGTCGTGTTTTGTTATGAGCATTGGCCATATCACTGCAATGAGTTTGTTTGTACAAGGAGCCTACTTTGAAAGGCTGAAATTCCATGTAAATGTCTAGATGTGAGTCCATGTGTGTTAATCTAAATGCAAGGTTTACTCAAACAGCGTGTGTGTGTGTGTGTGTGTGTGTGTGTGTGTGTGTGTGTGTACTACAATGGACCTGTGAGCTGCGGCACATTTGTAGAAGGAAGCTGGTGGACAAACCTCCTGCAGAAGGACATTCTTGCAGGGTGGGGTGGGCAGGAGGCTCTCAGATGTCCAAACATGAAAGCTATGCTCAGAACACCATTCTCTCTCCAATAAACACAAAGAGAGAAGCCTTCCAGGAGGGAAGTAGAAATACTGGAGTTGCCATGAAGATCTTCCTTCCAATATAGTGCAGACTTTTACTATCTTTGCTGAAGATCTAAGACTAGCTGCACAGATCACAAGAAATGTGAAGGGACAGAGTAGAGCCCCAGGCTCAAGATAAGCTCTAGTGATGTAACATAACTATAAAGCACTACACAGAGCCCAAGGAGGGGAGCTCTTTCAGCTTAGGGTGAATGCTAAAGAGTCAAAATACAGCCAAGCATAATCTCTTTCTATCTACATGATCACAACACTTTTCTCCAAATTACACAGTGGGATTATGTTCTTACCAGAGGGATCACACCATGGATATAGGAACCTTGGGCAGAAGTTATGAAATATGACTTCCACACACCCCCTGTAGGCTTACTATCTGGTTAATGACTGAATCTTCTATCAACCAACTCTAATTTCACCCACAGAAATCCCAAGGAAGGCAAAACCCTAGCCAACTTGCCTGATTCCTTATGACTCCTAAGCTGTGACTTCACTAAGGAGGTTGAATATAGTGCAGCACCCAAGAAAGACCTTCCGAAGCAGGTGGGGCTGAGATGCACAGCTGGTGACCTGCCATCGGGAACAGGTGTTTCAGGACTTATGGGGAAATCTAAGGAACAGCTCTTCCAAAGGAGGAGTGAAGGAAGGTAGGGAAGAAGAGAGGAAACAAGAAAGAGAAATGAACAGCAAGGGGAAGCTTTTTCTCTCTGTCCTTCAAGGACACAGGGATTGCTTAAGAGTATGACGGGGCCACTCTTTAGACCCCTGAAAGAGGGCTGTGGCTTGCTTTATCTCTTTCTGCCTCTGGAAATCAACATCAGGTCTTGGAGGCCATCCTGCTTTTCCTTTTTCTAGGTCACAGCTCATGTACCTCAAACAGGGACATCTTTCTCTCCTGAGAAGAAGGAAGGCTGCAACCACCTTCACAGCGCAGCTGGCTTTGACCAACACCTTTCTGAGTTTCTCTATGGCCACATGCCTTAAATTAATGTTTTTATCTCCAATTTCTTGACTCGTTACATTAGCATACTCGCTATTATAGGAGTTAGCTTAGTGGCACTTACCACTCTGTTTCTTCCTATTTCTCCCGACTTACTTTTGGGTACTGGGAATCAGACTTAGGTCTTTGTTCTTGCCAGGCAGGCACTGTGCTATTGAAGTATATCCTTGGCCTTCTTACTTTAATTAATCAGTGAATTAATTAGTTTTTTTGAGACAAGGTCTCACTATGTAGTTCCAGCTGGCCTTGAATTTGCAGTGATCCTTTCACCTCAGCTTCACAAGGGTATGATTATGGGCATGCATCACCACACCAGATTTCTCCCAGCTAAATGGTTCTGTCAGCATTTATCATCACTATCATCATCAGTTTGTAATAGGGATTTAGGAGTGGCTTTTGCTAAAACCATTATTTTGCTTGGGCCTAGAACTAGCTTCCTTGGTATCTTGAACTTGAGATCAACTTTCACCGATCATTTAAGGAGTATCCATCTAAGAGCAGGAAATACAAAGTTGATAGACCTATATTTATCTAATCTCTCTTCTCATCTTTCAAAGAATGAAGAGATCAAGGTAAGAGTAGCTGAGAGTCCAGGAGCAGTGAGTTTCTCAAGCAGATTATCCCATAGGAGCGACCCTCTCAAAATGGAATGGAATTTCCCCCTTAAGCAACAATGATTTTCCAAATTTTTCTGGTACCAACAGGACCCCAGAGAATCAGACCTGAGATAATGATCAAGCAGACTACAGCTTGAGCAAAACTGAGTGGCCAGGTGTACGCCTTGCTTTGTATTTTTGTCCTTGTGCTATATAATTCTGAAGCTCATGTTAGTACCCTGTTGTTCCACCACTGAATAACATAAAGGATGATATATATATATATATATATATATATGTATATATATATATATTTAGTATATATATATTATATATTTAGTATATATATTATGTATATATATTTATTTATATTATTTATATTATTATATTATTTATATATATATATTTATTTATGTATATATATTTAGTATATATATATTATGTATAGATATATATATTTATTACACTAAATATATATATTTATTACACTAAAAGACACCTTGTCATTAAACTTCCTTAAATACTCCTCCTTGCTTCAAACACACCTATCCAGTCATTCTTGCCACTTTCTGAAACAGTTCTGGAAGTCCTCTTTATGAAATATGATTAAAAATTCAGAAAGAATGGTAATTGTAAAAAAAAACAAACACAACAAATACTCATGAAGCTGTGGTGGAAAAGGTACTTCCCTACATTGCTGGTTGCAATGTGAACTAGTAAAACCATTAAGGAAATCAGTAGGGAAATTTCACAAAGAACTAAAATCAGAAATTCCATAGGACCGATTCGCATGTATTCCCCTTACATGCATCTTCCCCAAAGAGCTTAAGACATCATGCTATAGTGACCCACGTGTATCCATGTGTATAGCAGCATAAATCATAACAGCTAAATCCTGGAAGTGGCCCATCTATCCATTAACAGATGACTGGATAAAGAAAATGTGGTATCTATATTCAGTGGATATGACTTGGCATAAAGAGGGACAAATTTAAGACATTTGTAGGAAAACCGTTATGCCTGAAAAATATAATGTTCAGTGAGATTAACTACATGCACTGGCTTAAATACAGTCTGGAATTGTCTGAGTAAGGTAAAGCACAACAGATCAACAGAGGATGGATAAAAAGAGATAAGGGAATTAATCTCTTGAAAGTGGGAAGGGGTCTAAGGGACCAAGGATGAGGAGAGAGGAGGAGGAGAAGGAAAAAAATAGGTACAATAAAGATATGCCATGTATGGGAATCTAATAACCTTGATGAGTTTAAACAGTATATGCCATAAACATGAGCTACCACTAATAGTTTCAGTAAGACTTAAAATAGGGAGAGGAGGAGGGAAAGAGGAAGAGGGACGGGAAAGGTTTTTTTTTTAGAAAAAAAAAGGGAAGGAAGTTATACTGTGTACATGCACTGACTCTCCGAGGTGATTACAAAATGCATGTACTGAAAACATGTACTAATAAAAACAAAGTTTCAGTGAATGCTGCTGCCGAATGCTGTCCAACAAAAAGGCTTGCAAGGACCAGCGAGATAGCTCAGTGGATTAAAGCGCCTGCTTAGGAAGCTTAGGCAAGTGCAGGAACTGCGGTTTGATCCCTGCACCAGATGATGAGCCAGCCCTGCTCCTAGGGTGGGCTGAACGAGCCAGAGTTCAGGTGTAGTGATGAACACACCCGTAATCGCAGCACTGGGGAGGCTGAAAGCAGGAGGGTCGCCATGAGTCTGAGCTGTGAAGTGAGACCCTGCAACAACCAAATACATTAAAAAAAAAAAAAAATGCTTGCGAAAGCATTACAGTGCATCCTCATCTATCTCACCAGATCTGGCACCCTAGAGCTTCTGCCTCTTCCCTAAGGAAGTGACCGTGGAAGATAAATGTTCTGAATTGACTTAGGACATTGCGGCAGCCACAACAGTACAACCACAGACACTGACGAAAGAGGACTTTCAGGGCCGCTCCAGAAAGTGGCAGGCCACGAGCATGTTCAAAGCAAGGGGGAGTACCCTGAGGGGAAGTAATAGTGATGTGGCTTTATGGTAATAATATTTATTTATTTATTTATTTATTTATTGTACCAGGGATCAAATTCAGGACCTTGAGCTTTCCAGGCAAGCACTTATTCCACTGAGGTATCTGCCTGGCCCCTGTAGTAACTTTTTAAAATTCAACACTTACGACATGTTTTTAAATCACACCTTATAAACTACTTTCCCACTTTCCTACCACCTCATCTCACTCTTGTTGGACTCGAGATGGCTGGTGCCACAATCTGGTCTGTTGAGAACCCCAGAGCAAGGCCTGTGGCCTAGGCCTCTGGGAGCAAGGCCTCATTTGCTTGACTCAGTCTTCTGAAGTGGTTGCTGTGTCTCCAGACAGAGAATCTGGCTGGAGGGCATGGTCAGCTGTGGTATCCGCCACCCCCTCTAACACTCCTCTGCTCAAGGTCTCCATTCCCAGAACTTTCCCCATCCTGGCTGGCAACTCTTCAACTGGTGAGACCTAGGAGGCCAGATAAGGGGCTTAAGGGACAAAGAAATTAACTCAATGTCTCGAGATCCAGGGCCTTAAAGGGAGAGGAAGGAATGAGGTAAATCCACTGAAACCCAGGTCAGAGTGCCTCAGGGTTGGAGGAGAGAAAGCATCTTCCTGTCCTTGTAGAAGATGAAAGAAGCAGAGCAAACACTCGGCTGGGTCCTAGGATAGGTAGCCTTTAGAAAACTGGCCTGCTTACACTTCTCTACCTTCTATAGGGCATGGCTCTGGATCCAAACCCTGGTCCAACACCCCATGAGGAACTGTCTTTTTCAAGCAGTGATTCAGGAAATTAAGTATGTTCCCATGCAGGAAGAATGCCTGCCCAAGATAAAGCCCAGAGAGTCAAAATAGCCAGCCTAGGGTCAAAGCTGGTAGTCGTCACAGCGGCAATAATAGAAAACCTTTTAGTAGGATTAGTATTAATATGAATAAACTAAAGCCTTTGATGAAGTAGAGTCTTGTGCAACCAACCTTGAAAGTATGAAAGTCAGAAAAATGGCAAAGAAACACAGAGATTTCTATCACTACCTTTTTATTTCTTCAGATGGAAGCAGTGAGCCTGGGGTGCTGGGCTTGGGACTGTGCAGGAGAGGGGGGCAGCTGAAGAGCTAGGCCCCTCAGGTTCTCTCTGCCCAGTGCTGCTTCAGCCCTTCTTCTTTCCAGTGTCCCCTTGCCAGCCTCTACTGCTCACAGAAGGACCTTGCTGTCTGTCAGAGCTCCTCTGACAGGACTGAGGCAGGCCAAAGTCCACACCTATGAGAACAGCTTCCAGGAAGACAGTGCCTGGCCTCGGTGGAAGCCACAGAGGGCCACGGCAGGCACAGGCTGCTGCATCCTTGAGGGCCTCTTTCTCCACTTGTCACATTGCTGGGGAACCCTGGCCAAGGAATCTCTCGAGCTGTGTCCTGGCTACAGAGATTCTTTTCACTTTTTTTTTTTCAGCTTAGTAGACTCAATCTAGGTAAAAATCTCACTTGAGGGTCACCACAAAAGATAATTAGAACAGACATTAGAAACCTCAATCTGCATATACTGTGGTTTTTTGTTGTAATTTTGTATTTCCCTATTTTGCCTTGTTATAAGCTAGAAAAGATTTTTGATAAGACAGGGGCCTGGGAGTCCTTAAAAGAACAAAGATCAAAGCAATCCAAAAATGAAATGTGCAGATTTCCACTGCTGCATCCTTGTTTGAAAGCTATTAAGAGGAAAGTAGACAAGGTTCCTAGTTAATAATAATGTTATAAATCCTAAAATTCCTTTAATGTGGTTGTTTGGTGTGTGTTGGGTTTTATCCTAGAGGTACCCCACATGCTCACTAATGAAGTCAAACAGTGAGCCGGGTGTGTTGAGGTTTCGGACAGGGTGAAAAGGATAAGCGGGGGGCTGGGCCTGGGCCAGCTGTGGGCTTTGGAAGACATAGATGAGAAAACTAAAGTGAGAGAGAGACAGAGACAGAGACACAGAAAGAGAGACACTGACAGAGACAGAGACAGAGAGACAGAGAGACAGAAACAGATATAGAGAGACAAAGAGAGAGACAAAGAGAGAAAGAAAGAAATAGAGGGAGAGAGACAGAGACAGAGACAGAGATTGAGAGAGACAAAGAGAGAGAGAGAGAGAGAGAGAGAGTGTATTCTGGGAAGGATAAACACAAGCACAATATCAGATGAATTTACCAGATTAGCAAGAAGTGTGATGCTTAAAGATTTTTAGAGGAATGAACACTTTGAGACAAAATGTTCATGGCATGTATGTAAATAGGAGTCAAAATTCTTCTCCAGAAATTCACGACTATTTTAAAGCCAGAAATGCTTTCTTTTATGAAGAATATGTGCCCTGTTGTCTTTGGGGGGAAGTTCGCCTGAGAGCAGTGTATTTGGCTGAAATGAGAACCCATTAGGGAGTTTGTTTTCAATCCATGTGTGGCAGGAAAAGGACATCCAGACCATCCGAATATGGAAACTCTGCCATTTTATATCCTTCCTATTCTTTGTTCTAATAACACGATGGGATGTCAATATTTTTTCTCGCATCCTGGAAGAGTTTGAAGATGAAGCCCTTCCCTTCCTGCCCTCAAGAAAAGGAAAACCCGTTTTTCAGAGAAAGTTAAGATGGGGGAGAGTCTTAGAACAGCCTAGCACCTGGGAATATGAACCCAAGAAAGCTAGCCAGGAAGGACCCCCTAACTCCAGAAGCTAGCTGATGACCACCAGAAAGCTCTGGGGTTGCACTTATTCTCTTTGCATAATCTTATTAGCTATTATTTACTTTTATCTCCTCCTTGTCAGGCTCGGCCACCCTGTATCTTCTATATTTGTCCAACTACCAGTAAACAATAAGTAATTAATAAACTTTTCTCTTAATCCTCAAGCCTGCCCTTAGCGTTACGGGTGATTCCTTGTGCTTTTGGATGAGATATGTGAGGCTGAAAAGAACTTCTACACCCATCTCCTGGTGCAGCTGGTAGCTCCCGACAGACAGCACGTCACACTGTCACTCTGCTGCACACGGTGCTCCACCCTCATGCCCGGCTTTCCGCAAGGTCAGGGAAGGCTGCCAGTTCATAACTGCCACATTCAATAGGCTATCCAGCAATTACTTTGCCTGTGGCAGCGCATACCCGTCATACCAGCACTCAGAGATAGAGGCAAGAGGATTGCCACAAGTTCGAGGCCAGCCTGGGCTACACAGTGAGTTCAAGGCCAGTGTGAACTGCATAGCCATACCTTGGGAAAAAAGAAAGCCACTTGCCCTCTGTGATGTGGCCTGCTGTCCTATTGTCCCCACGCTCTTTCTCTCTCTGACTACGCATTCTCTCTTGGCAATCCTGTGGGAGTTCTCTTCTGTTTCTACTCTGGATGCTGGTGGGACCCAGGCTCTGTCCTCAGGCTGGTTGCTGCTCTCCCCTCCTGCACCTTCTCTTGGTGCCCCCTCCCCAGCCCCTGGGGAATCCTGCATGCTGAAGATCAAACTTGGCTCCTTGCATTCCC
The DNA here is from genome assembly GCA_004027025.1 of Myocastor coypus. Taxonomy (NCBI): domain Eukaryota; kingdom Metazoa; phylum Chordata; class Mammalia; order Rodentia; family Myocastoridae; genus Myocastor; species Myocastor coypus. The sequence goes on along the minus strand of PVJA010004075.1, from coordinate 10,934 downwards.
ACTGACACGCCTGCCCGCCCCTCAGCTGCAGGCCCAGACCACCACTCTTGCCCTACTCATCTCGTCTCTGTTTTACTTCTTGTCCTGGTGCTTCGATGCCAAACCGAGTCTCGGACCCACTGCATTCTCCACTTCTTCTCTTGTTGGGTCACCATCTGCTCTTAGCTGGCTCGATGTCACCAATTCCTATCCATTTCCTATGCCTATTCTCTTCCCCTTCCTATCCATTCTTTAAGCATCAGTTAGAGGAATCTCACAGGAAACCTTTTGTTGAAATAGGCTACTCACACAGAAAATGCATAAATAGTTCAAAAAAAAAAAAAGCATGGCTTGAAAATGTTCACAAGTTGGGCACCTGAGAAACCAGTGCCACCAGTTCATTCAGTGGTCCATTCTGGATTTCTATAGCCTCAGATTTAAACCAAAACAGGATGTTCAGCCCATAGTGTCCCCCTTTCAGCCCCTATTCACCTTCCATTGTCCTTGTGCCCTCTAATATGGACACCTCTCAAGTCCCTACCTGCCTACACCAAACACTTAGTGATAAGCAGGTGAAATGTGTAGCTTAGGGGACAATTCAGGTTGCAGTCACATAATAATGAAGGAGCAGATCAAACAGGAAGAAGAAATGTCAGTCAAGGACTCCATGACTAACCAGGCACCCAAAGCCAAAAGTCAGTGAATTTAAAGTTATCTAAAAGGGTTGTAAATTCACTGTAGAAGTGGATTTTTTGTTTTGTTTTGTTTTGTTTATATGGATTTATACCCCACCGCTACCAAAAAGTTCTGGAGGCATGGCAAGTTACTTAGCAAACACCTGCAGGTTTTCTCACTCTTCTTAGATAAACCAGGACCAGCTCCATCTTGTAGCTACCAACAAAACCATCTCCATTTGGAGACCTGAAGCCCTGGGTTCAACTTTGACTCATGGCCTTGTCATGTTTGTTTTGGCAGACGAAATTGGAGACTCAAACACCCTAGAGGGTAGAGTGTCCAGCTGCACACCAGGGCCCCCCAGTGAAGAATCCCAGGAAGCTTCCTCAGGAATGAGTCAGTACCAGGACAGCACGGGAAGGAGCCTCACCCAGGGAACTCACAGTCTCGGGGCATCTGCTCAGCCCCTACTGCCAAAGTAGCTCCAGGGGGACTTTACAATCACTCACAGCATATCCCGCGCACTGAAAGGCACAGTGGAGGTCTGGGAACAAAGTTTCAAGACTCATGAGAACCCAGAAACAGCAGTCTAAGCACAGAGCAAGCAGGCTGGCCACCGGGAGAGAAGGCAGAGAAGGATGAGCACAGACGACAGGCACACGTGTCCCTTCCCAGGGTCAGCCCTGGGCCCTGCTTCATGTCGTCACTGTCTCCTCTGATTGATCAGATGTCCGAGTGCCTCCTGAGACAGTGGCATTCCAGAGCTTCACCCATGCAACACACTGGCCAATTCAGCCACCGCCCACTCCATATTTGCAGGCAGGGGCTTCCCTGCGCAGATGTTTGCTGGCAGAGAAAGGCATTCTGACATGGGGACATTCCACACCCCATCTTGGTATCCCTTCCTCTGTCTGCTGAGGGACCAGGATTCATTACCACAGGGTGTCTTCACAGGTGTCCTCCTCCGTCCAAGATCCTATCATGCCAAAAATTGTGAGGAACCCCCTGCAAAGTTGGGCCCATGCAGCACAGGCTCAGGTGTTTAACAACAACAAAATACAAAGATCCAACATATGACAAAATAGGTTGCCTGACATAAGAAATTTATCCCTTCTTATTTTTCTAGTGGCATACAAAAGGATGGCCAGAAAAAAAAAAAAGGCTCTGTGTTCGATTGGATGCAAGAAATGTCCTCTGAAAGTGCTAAGCTATGAGCACAATTCCAGAATCTACTATGGGACTCCTGTAGATGACAGGCAGGACCTGCGACTTGGTTGCAACTTAGTGGTCTGGTTACTCCCTGACCAGCAATAAGACACCAAAGATATGGACCCAAAGGACCATACCTCCTGTGGATGACTGGACAGAGGCAGGGTGACCACTGCCATGACACCCTATGGGTCTCCTCTTCCCTCCCCGCTGCTCTCCTTGTTTCCTATCTACAGTTGGCCCCCAGCATGCTTTGCTGTGATCTCCAAGATGAATCTCATAGTGCTCTTCACCTTATTCAAATCCATAGCAAAATTCAGAGGACATGCTACCAGCACCTCACTAGATATTGTAGGGTTAACTCATGTCTCCCATGAATCATGTACCACCACCACCCAGCACATGATTTGAATTATGTGAATGGGACATTATTTGGGAAAAAAAAATGCCTTTGCAGGACTGTAAGTTAAGATGAGGTTATAGTGAGTTAGGGTAGGCTTTAACCCACTGATTGGTATCTTTTCAAGAATCAAAAATTTGGATTCAGAGACGCACATGTACAGCCCTGGAGAAACAGGTCCACAAGGCAAGGAATGCCAAGGATTTCTGACAATTTCTAGAAACTAGGAGAAGGCATGGAATGAATTCTTCCTTGTGACCTTCAGAAGGAGCCGACACTACCCACACCTTGATTTTGGATTTTGAGCCTCCAAAACTGTGAAAGAGTATATTTTGGCTGTCTCAAGCCGCTACTCAGCTTGTGACACTTTGCATGACAGCTCAGCTCAAACTCATAGTCGTCCTCCTATTTTCAGCCTTGCCCGCTCTGGCGCGCACCACCACTCCCTGGCGTGGTCGCTGGCTCAGCACCCTGGGGGAGGGGTGATGGTGGGGAGGGCCAACATGGCATGCAGGACCAGGGATGGAAAGTATCTTCATTTTTTTACACAGACACAGGGACCGAGGTTCAATCCCCAGCTTGCTGTGTTGGCCCCACCTCCGGGGGCACTGAGAAGATGGTGGAGACTGGGTGTGGTGGCATGTGCCTGTAATCCCAGTGCTTGGGAAGTTGAAAACAGGAGTATCACTAGGAGTCCGATCTGTGTAGTGAGACCCTGTAGATCTTGAACTAAATACATTTTTAAAAAGCATCTTCATTTGTAAAGTGGTGATAATAGCAAGATTGTTCGGAGATGAATACCGTGTAAAAGCCTTAGTGCTGGTTAAGTGCTCAAGCTTTGATGGGCAAAATGGAGCCTCCTAGGAGCAAAACACAGCTTATACTTGGTCTGCTGGCTTTGGCACATCTTCTCCAGGGCTGTGGACAGGCAGCAAGGGGCAGTACGTTATTGTTAATTCTGTCCAAAATCAGAAGTAGCATTTGGCGTAACGTGATGAGGAAATATTTATTGTCTATCATTCTTGGCCAAGCACATTTCAAGGGAGACTGAGTACCACACCCCTCTGGGGACAGCTCACTAGCAAGATGAGGTACAAATGTCCAGTAGCAGTGACACCAGAGAAGTGAAACAGGTGCAGTAGTCCACAGAGGGAGAGAGAGTTCTGTGGAGAAAAGAGTGTGAGTTTCTACTTGTTTGTAAACAAGTAGAATTGCAGCCAGAGGAGAGGAAGAAAAGAGTCACCCCCAGGCCTGGAAGACAAAATGAGGAGTAGAAAAATACAGATCCAGAGTTAAGAAAAGTTCTAAGAAGGCTCTGGGTAGGTGAAAAGAGGAAACCAAGTCATGAAAGAGGATTGGTGTCCCAGAGGGGCCACTGTAATTCTTCTTCATCTGGTTATTCCTCGAGGCTTCTGAGCAGGGCTGGCCCAGACCAGACCTCTTAGAAAGGTGATAGCAGGTTGAGAATGAATGGGATAGAGGCAGGAAGTTCACAGGGAGTGGGCGGAAAAACCCGGACCAGATAGTTACAGGGACCAGGGAGCACCTTGGGAAAGGAACTGAGGTAAGACAACAACCTGGGAACTGAGGAGGTGGGGTGGAAGGGAGACATTTGAAGACCAAGAGCAGAAAGAAGATTGGACACAAGAAAGGGGAAGAAACTGAGTCAGACGTGGTGGCTTAACTGGTGGTCTGCTTATAACTCCCCACTGAACTGACTCAGTGTGGTCCTGGGTCTTTGCTGTCTCTCAGCATGGCTGTGGTTCTCTTTAGGCGAGCTCTGGTCTTTATCTGCAGTGTCACTTCCTGGCTCTAGTGCAGATGCCCCAGCCTGCTGGCACAGACCCTTCAGCCCACTTGCACTGACTTTCTAGCTTTCACCAGTGACCTTTGGCCTTTCCCAGTGCAGATCCTTGATACAGATCTGCATGAGACATTGTTGTGGGCTCTAGGCCTCCGGCTGGATTCCAGCGTGGGAGCACAACTTCTGCCCTCTTCTGCATTTGACATCTTTGGGTTAGTACCATAAAATAATCCTATAAATTACGTGTCCTATGTTAAATCTATTCCCTTGTAAGTCTTAGTTATAACAAGACATGAGAGAGAGACAGAGAGAGGAGGGGGACTTCAATATTATAGAAAGATACACAAGTCCTTTCTCGGGAAAAGCTTCCTCAGTCCCTAGACTGCTGAGAGAAAAGAAGAACCTAACTCCCTGTAGAGCAAGAGGTAGGAGGTCATCAAAAGCACCCTTGCAGGTTTCCCACATTTAGATGGTAGCCACCAGAACATACCTCTCTGGTGCCCACACCCTCTGGGACCTCCGCCCACCTCCCTCCCCTCACCACTGTGGCTCCAGAAAATACCAAAGGAGGGGCCCACAGCGCTCCCCGCTGTTGCAGGCGGCAGTCATCCGGGGCATCAAGATCTTTGCTGAACCATGTGATGTCCAAGCTAAGCCTGGGAAATAAGGCGCAAGGCGGGTACGAGGGGTCAAACAAGCCAACGCCTCAAATCCTCTACAAGACTTAAAGCTTGAAACTGTAAGCGTGAGCTCCAACACTCCTGCCCCCAGGCTCACAGACCTTTTGCTCTTCTCAAATTATCTAGGGGCAAAAAGAGATTGATATGGAGCTCAGCCTAGCGCCACCAGCCCATGTGCCCTGGGCACCCCTGAATTCTAGCTTGTGCCGCTCCTTGCCTAGGAAAAGTGCCACCCTTAGCAACTTCCTGCTGTAGTATCTCCTGGATCTGGGAGACCTTGGGCCTTGGTTTGCTGTCCATAGATTCTGCCTGGCCATAGCAGGAAGCTATGCAGTCACTGGTCAGGCTAGGAAGCTCCCTGAAAATTCCTTCTGTTGTTCATGACTTCTACTTAGAAGCTCATGTGCCCTGGCAACCATTTGAGTTGAACACTAATTACTTCCTGTCAATCACTTTAATGAGTACCTTGGCTACAAGCATAGTACAGCCACCTCAGTGACCTCGGTCTGTCAATCAGTGCCCTAAGAGGTACTTGCCTTACCGAAGATGTCCTTAAAGGTTACTCAGATTTGCCCAGAGGGCCCTCTGTGTGATATCTTAGGTTTTTTTGTTCAGTCAGCCTGGGAGTGGGACAAGAATTTGTCACAGTGAGAAGCTCCCCTTGGTTTAGGGACCAGACTTTGAGAATCACTACTTGAGAGTCAAGCATGTGCTCCTGCGCTCTAGCCAAATCTTTCCTTCCTGACAGCTCTTTTCTGGAGACGAGACTCAGCCTCAGACAAATTCATTCTGTAAAATGAGTGGCTAAATCTGAAATCTTTCCGTGACATGAAACTGGACCAACATCTTGGTTGCTCTGTACCTCCTGTGGCTGTCTGCCCATCCAGGCATGGCTGGTCCTCACATGGGGTAGGCCTGTCTCCTCCATTCTCTAGCGGGCACTGCCCATGACTGGTCTGCTTCACAGTTCCTTTACTTCACATGGAGCTCATGAAGGCAAGTGCAAGGGAATGTGGTTTCATCACCTACACCCGGTTGGTTTTGGCTGCGATGCCTACCTTCAGATTTCAAAATTCTGCAATGAAATCATCAATAAACATCTTCAGATGGAGAAAGATTAGCTAAGCAAATACTTGACGCCTACAAAGCCGCAGTCCTAGTTGCTGCAGACATGAGCTCACCACCTTTCCAATGCCACTGGTCCATTCTTGCCGACACCCCAGGAACCTATGACTAGCGGTGGAACACTGGATGCATACGGGCAAGCACCGTAAGGACGGAGCATCTGGACATTGGCAATGCGCTGATGTCTGCCTGAGTGGCTGTGGCAGGGTTGGTGTGGAAGTGGAAGGCAGCAGATGGAGTGCTCCAGACCAGACCTCCTTGCAGAAACTCACCGCAAACACGCCGTCTTCCCCTCAGCAATTTCAGAAAGGCCCCCTTTGCTCTCTATGGTCCAGGGGTGCTCACCACTCCTAGAGCCCTCTGTTTGCTGCTGCCATATTCTGTCCTGAATGCTACTGCCCTTTCACTTTATGGTGTTGCTTTTGATGTGTCAGCTTGTCTTGGCTATAGTGTGTTTATTCAACCAAACAAAAATCCAGGTGCTTTTGTGAAGGGAGTTTTTTTTTTTTTTCTTTTTTGTCTTTTTGAGACAGGGTCTCGCTATGCAGTTCAGGCTAGCCTTGAGCTCACTTTTGTAGCCCAGGCTGGTCTGGAACTCGCACCGATCCTCCTGCCTCAGCCTCCCGAGTGCTGGGATTACAGGCATGCGCCACCACGCCCGGTGGGAGTTTGTAAGATAGATGATGAATAGATAGATAGATAGATAGATAGATAGAGATAGAGAGATAGAAAGATAGATAGATAGATATAGAGATATAGAGATATATATTATGTAATCACTAGAATTTGAGTAGGGATGTTATCCTAGATAATCTGAGTTGGCTCAGTGCAATCATTTGGAAGTCCTTAATTACTCAGGACTGAGATAGGGAGGAAGGAAGATGCAGAGAGAGAAGAAAGAAGGAAGTTTCCCTGTGGACGGAAGCTTGGGCTCATGTCTAGGAATCCCAGTTTGACTGTTGTCATCCTTTACTGACTGTCCGCCCTACAAAATTTGGACTTTGCCAGGCCTCCAGTCTGTGTAAGCCAAGCTTTGCAACAAATATCTCACTTGGTACGTATACACACGTGTATGCCTGTGTACATCTTTCAGTGCATTTAGTTTGAATAAACCCTACGTTGGGCAACATAAGAACCTCTCCAGTGTCCTCAGAACCTTACATGGCAAGGAGAAACTTGCTAGCAAGACTAGGGTTTTAAATCGTGAGACTACCCAGCATCGGCTAGGTCAGGGGTTCTGTCTTCTGCCTGTTGGGAATGGGCTGCACAGCAGGAGATGGGCAGCGGGCAAGGGAAACTTCACCTCTACAGCCGCTCCCTGTTGGTCATGTCACCACCTGCATTCCACCTTCTGACCCCGTGCTGTGTCATCTCTGCGTCTCTTAGCAGGATAAACCCTACTCTGAGTGCTCACACAGAGTTATAAGCTGTGAACACCTCCTGAGAATTTAACCCTGAAACCAGCCTATCCTCATGCCTACTGTTTGTGGAAAAACTGCCTTCTACAGAGTTGGTCTCTGGTCCGAAAAGTTTGGGGAACAACAATTTAGGTGAGAACAATGGAATCTCATGGGTCCTTAGAAGAGGGTAGCAAAGTCATTTTTTTTAAAAAGGGGGAAAAAGAGATATCAAGATGCTAAACCTCCAGCCAGGCGTGGTGGCACATGCCTGTAATCCCAGCACTCGGAAGGCTGAGGCAGGAGGATCGGTGCGAGTTCCAGACCAGCCTGGGCTACAAAAGTGAGCTCAAGGCCAGCCTGAACTTCACAGTGAGACCCTGTCTCAAAAAGACAAAAAAAAAAAAAAAAAAAAAAAAAGATGCTAAACCTCCACCTTTGAGGAAGAAGGTAACAAGTTCTCCATGAAAGCCCACAGAAGGAGTATAGGCCTCTTGACACTCTGAGAGGACTTGGCATTCAGCCCTCCAGAACTACAGAAGAGTGAATGCCTGTGTTTTAGGCCACTACATTTGTGATCATTTGTTATAGCTATAACAGAAATTACTGCAAACCCTGACTCATAAAGATCTCCTCCCTTCACCTCACTGCCCTTATTCAGGCTTCCTCTTTTCCTTGCTGCAGGATAAGTAAAATTTGGAGGAGGCCATGGAATTGTACTGGCCTTAAGTCCAACAGATCAGACCACCAGCATGTGATCTTGTCCTAGGTAGCTGAATTAGATAGAAATGTTACAGGCAGTCAGACAGGCCAGGCCTTGAAGGAAATTACACAGAAGACAAGGTACCTTACAACTGTAAGAGGGAACGGATGCTCCCGCTGTGGGCCAGACCTAAAGACCAAAGATCGAACAAATGCTTACCTCTCTAAAAGTAAGCATTCTGGACTGATCGGCAGCTTGAGGAAGCCAGGAAGAATCATTAATCTGACTGCTACTGGCTACCAAATAAACTCCTGTTCTATATTCATGCCCACTTGCTACGTGACTCACTTGCCCACTTGGTCCTGCATTTAATCAGTTCTACCTGAGCAATGGTGCATGCAATCTCATTGGCTGATCATCCTTTGGCCCCACCTCATGCCCACCTCCTAAGTTCCCACGTTCTCCACCTTAGACCCACCTTACCGCATGGTTTTACTCTATAAAAATCCCTGGGAATGGTAGCTTCCTGGGGTAGCCCACTCGGGTCTCCCTTCTATTCCTCTCCCAGACAGAAAATTCCAATGAGTATTCTGCTCTTAATGTCCGTTGGTTCCTATAATTCATTTTTTGGTTTTAGCGGATACACACATGTCACAGGTACCTTTCGGGTTGGGAGTTTTATTCCTCTATATCGGTCTTGCTACCTGAGCTTTGGCGGGGTGCAGTCTAACCAATATCAGGTTGATTAACAAGGCTATGGAGTTGTTTTCTACGTCTAACTTTCATTTGTCCCTACATGCTGCCTGATCACACTGTTGACTACAGCTTTTAAAACCTACTCTGAGAGCTGCCTGCTTCGCCAATCATTTTTATTGTGCTCTTCTTTGCTGAGATAAATTCTACTCGATGTAATTCAATGGGGATTATGCCTCTTGGCTGGCATTTCCCTGTTTTTCCTTCTTCACAGGAAGTCCTAATTGGCTTGTCTCCTAAGCCCTGTCCCTAGAAGAGCTCCTCCCTGGTTTTAGGCTATCCTGCTCCCCAGGCACACAGGAGCCAGAAGAGCAGATCAGAGCCCTGCCTCCGATATCCACAAATCAGCACTAAATGAATGGAAGTGGGCACTTTCTGGTTGCTGCCCATGAGTCAGTCACAAAGAAGACAGCGGTTTACATTGGAAGGTGGTGGCAGTGACATTCAGAGACAAATATGGAGGATCGACAGAGCCCGGCTGACAGTCTAGTCCCCTGGCCAGATCCTGTACACATTTTCCTATAAGGTTTTTTATTGATTATCAGAGGTTCCTTATCCTGTTAACTTTAAACACCCTGATCTATTAATAAAGTTGATGTCATCTTCCTTCCTTCCTTCCTTCCTTCCTTCCTTCCTTCCTTCCTTCCTCTCTCTCTCTCTCTCTCTTTCTTTTTATATCATGGCCAGCTCAGCCTGCCCTGGGGGTGAGGCTGGCACAGCTTGTGTTGCCAGGGATCAAACCACAGTCCCTGTGCTTGCCTAAGCTTGCCTAAGCAGGTACTTTAGACTGCTGAGCCATCTCGCCAGCCCAAGTCATCTTTCTTTAGCAAGTGCTCTTCTGGTATAATTTCCTCTGTCCTTGACTTTCAAACTTTCTATGTCATATTTTCTTTTTCAAAGACCTTGTAATTAGATTTAGTGTCTATTTAATACATTCAGTTTGAGATTCACTAGCTTTGACATGGTGAGAGTATTTATTTGCATGTTCTCAAATTTCTGATAAATCTAGATTTATAGCTACTCAACAGACTGTGCTTCTGTTTTCCACAAAGGATTCCTTTCTTTATTTTTCTCCTTCTTTTCTTTCCAGCTTTCTACCGTTCTACTCATTCTTTTTATTATCACTATTTCTTCACCTTCTCCTTTACTCACTTCTGCTGTGGTTTGCACTCTCAGTGTCTTTTGTCTTAATGATTACCCATGTATTTAAAAAAATTGTAGTAAAAGGCACAGAGCATAAAATTTATCACCATTAAAAAATATACAATTCTGTGGCATTCAGTACCTTTACAGGTTGGACAATCATCACCTCATGCAAACATCATCTCACTAGAACACTGTTCTCCTTATAAAACAGGAACTCCATAGCGACTGAATAGTAGCTCCTCATTTTCTCTGCTTCCCATAGCCCCTGACAACCACCATTCCATTCTACTTTGTTCTATATGTTTGAGTATTTCAATTATCTGCTATGAGTGGAATCATATAGTACTTGTCTTCTTGTGACTAGCTTATTTCACTTAGTATAATGTCCTCCAGATACTTTTTCTTCTTTTTCAATACTAGGAATTGAACTCCAGGCCTTTATACTGAGCTACATTTTCAGCCCCTCTTTTCTTTCGAGACAGGGCTCTCATTAAATTGTTAAGTTGCCCAGGATGAGTTTAATATACTCTTCTTTTCTTAGGCTCTTAAGAGCATTGGGATCACAAGCGTGAAATATTCTCCCCCTTCAAGCTAAAGGCACACCAGTCTCATGGCATGTATTATGCCTTTTAAAGCAAAATATCATTGCATTGTACGTACATAGTGCATTTAGTTTGTTCTTTTATACACTGGTGAACATCTGTACTGCTTTTACTCTATTGGCGAGCATGTGATCATTTCTTTGAGAGTGTGATTTTAATTACTTTGCATATATATCGAGGTGCAGAAATGCTGGGTCATATGACTATCTAGATTTTACTTTTTGAGGGACTGCCATACTATTTTCCATAGTGGCTATATTATTTCACTCTTCTATCAATAGTGTAATTTATTCACATCTTTGAAAACACTTATTTCTTGCTTTTTTAGGGCGAGGTCTTTTTTTTTTAATAGCAGACATCGTAATAGGGATGAAGGGATATCTCACTATAGTTTCTGTAGTTTTACTCTTTTTTTTTTTTTTTTTTTTTTTTTTTTTTTTTTTTTTTTTTTTTTTTTTTTT
>PVJA010004074.1:0-82485 GCA_004027025.1 Myocastor coypus | reverse complement strand
CCTCGTAATTAAGCTTTTCTGCAGGGTGATCAAGGGCAAGTCAAAGCAAGACCTGTATAACAAAACATTCATCTTTTGTATCTTTCAAGATCAAATACCCTCAGGATTAACTTTAGAACCATGTACAGTGCTTTGTAGAACTGTTGTCAGTGTCAGCCTTCAGGATGAGTCATGGCCACTGCTTGACCAGTTTGCTTTCTATGAAAGCCTGAGAGAATGTTTATCTCTAGGTGACTCTCCTTAAACACATTATACTTCATTTATCCCTTTCCTCTGTGGTCCCATAATCTCCTTGACCAGAAAATTTGGGACTCCACCGAGTTATAGGATGTTATAGCACAGGTTCTCTTATGTCCTGAGTCCTCACTGAACTTGAAGGGCTAGGGCCAAAATGTGGGCTATCCTCATAGCCCTTCTTTTTCTCCAATTTCTGGTCTGTTGACTTACATTCTCAACCCTCCAGCAGAGAAGCTTTGTGATACTATTACTCTATAACAGGTAATTGAGCTTACTGTCACTGTCTTTCTGAATACCAAACATCTTAGATTTAGCTTCAAATTGATATTTTCTGTCAGAGGAAACAGAACAGAAGCAAAGCCATGCACTTATGTACACAAGATGAATCAGACATTGGTGCTAAGAACCTTCAAGAGGTTTTGCACATTGATGATAGCAACATGCTACACAAAAACTATCGTTGGAGTGCCTGTCATTCTGGTCTTTTAGATGTGTACTGCTTCTAATGTAAACTCAGTTACTGCTATACTCTCTCTCAAGTAAATGGTTGGTTACCAAAAAAAAAAAAAAAAAAAAATGGGGGGATATTGAGAGTAAGAAACTGGGGAAAATGCCATAGGCTTGACAGGCTACAATTTTGCACATCCTTTGATTTCTAAATGTCTGTGTAAAAATGTGTAACTGCTTTTATCACATTCTATAGATTTATTAGAATATCAGTAATTGAAGGAGCATGTTTTGGTTTTAGCTCTTTAAGTGAAGTGGTAGAGGACTAGTTCTCTAATGCCATGTTAAGGTTTCCTTGAGAAAGTTTTCCCTCCTTGCAACTCATTTTAACCTCCAGCAGTGTTTTCTCCACATCCTAAAAACCTTAGAAGAACTTGCAAACCAGGACAACGGTGACATCCAAACAATAGCCTGTGTTCCTACGCTGGACTTGTTCTAAATGCTACATTTATTCCTACCTTTAGTTCCCATGAACACGGAGGCTAAACATGCTCGCCTAGTATCTTGATTTGAACTACAGACACATCTTGGTTTATTCTTTGCCACTCTCAGATTTCTGTGAACACAGATAGCTACTTCCTCATTCTTCAGTTACTTAGCTGACAATATTACTCCAAAGAGCCAGGCCTGAAATTTAGAACATCTAGAATCTGATATCAACTCTTCACCCCCAATGCATCTCAGTTTTACTCAGTTAAAATTCGAGTATTCTCCACTCTTACTCATTCTCTATGGTATTTGGTCTCCCTGGGACAAATTAAAAAATCTATGACAAAGGCTGATCCTTAAAATCAATTTTCAGGACAAGGGAGATAGCTAGGCAGTCAAAGCACTTGCCTGACAAGCGCAAAGTCCCAAGTTTGATCCTTGGTATCCCATGCCATGCTGACCCCAGAACCAGGTATGGTGGCACACACTTACAATTCTCTTACTGGGAGGCTGAGACAGGAGGATCACTGCAGGTCTGAACTGCATAGTAAGACCCTGTGTTAAATAAATAAATAATTTTTAAATCTATTTTTATGCAAACTGTCCCTCATTATGTTTAAAAATAGATCCTATGATTTTAAACTTTAAGGACAACAAAAATGGACAATTCACATGCTTAGCATACACAAGGCCAAAGCTCAAGCTCCAAGTCAAAAAAATACAGAAATTACTGACACAGAGAGACAAAGCAATTATAAGTATTAAGAAAAAACATATTAAGCTGTTAAAAGCGGGTGCAAGGGCCAGCAGTATAGCTCAGTGGACTATGCACTTGCTTAGGTAACCACAGGGGCCAGGGTTGGGTCCCTGGTACCACATGCCGCACCAGCCCCACCCTTGGGCACACTGAGCCTGTGGTGGAGTCCAGGTGTGGTGGCACACACCTATAATCCCAGCACTAGGGAGGCAGAAATCAGGAGGACCACTATGAGTCTGGGCTGCATAGTGAGACCCTGCACAAAAAACACAGCTACCATCAAAAATCATCTCCCAAAGTCTCTGGACTAGAATCTATCAGTGGCACAGCATGAAGAAACCACCAATGAACTCCATTTGTGAATCTTGTAATGAAACCACACCCATTATTATTCCAAGAAAGAAGAGTCTAGAAAATTTCTAAAATGACCCAGAAATTCAGGTTTTCTACATCAGTGAAATTTTGTCTCTTGCTCAATTCCCCCCCCTCCGCCCCCAGGAGCATGCATCAGCCCTTAATATCTGAAGGCCTGATTTCTGTTCTAGGACTCAGACATAGATACACTTCACAGTTGGGAGGGTCTTCACCCCAGAAATGAGATAAGCTTTCCAATTAAACACTCTTTATGTTCTCTGGTGCCACTGTCATTTGCTCTGCCTTTCAGATTTTATTTCAGTCTCTCTGGGATAAAATTCATTCAGTCTTCTGCAAATAAAGCACATCTGTTTAATCCTGCGGCAAAGAACCTCCCACTACCCCATTTATTTTCAAAGCCATGTCATCTACTAACGAACACTGAACTGTGGAGACTGAACTGAGGAAATCTCTCCCAGTTGTGCTTTATCCACTAAACATGTGCGAATCTGTGATGAAGTTGCCCTTTCTTGTGCCTGATGACTAATTGAGTTTGAAACAGGGGCTGTCAAATGCTGGAAAAGGTGGGGGCTAGTAGGATGGTTCAGTGGTCTAAAGCACCTGCTTAGGCAAGCTCAGGCAACCACAGAAACCGCAGTTTGATCCCTGGCACCACGTGCTGTGCCAGCTGCACCCCCAGGGCAGGCTGAGCTGGCCATAATATAAAATAAATAAAGTTTAAAAAATAAAAGAACAAATGCTGGAAAAGGTATAATTTATGCTAAGGAGATTTGGGTCTCTCCTATACCTTGGTTCAGAGAGAGTAATGGCAATCATTGCTGTATCACGACTGCGGCAACGGACAGTTTCCAACAATAGAATCTCCCTCCAGCCGCTTGCCAGTCTGTTGCATGAAAATGCTGAGCTCCCATCTTACACCTGCTGCTCCCGAGCAGGTGACCTGCAGGTTTTTGTCTGCATCCACTTCAGTGGTCATATCTGCTCCCTTCCCAGTTATCCTGCCCTGAGGTCCTGACACAAGGGACCATGGAAATAAGTGATATGAGTGGAGATCCAGCTGCCAGGACTGTCCCTGTCCAGGTGACACACACCCCCGCCTGGTCTTCTCCGAGACAAGAGGTCAGATCCATTCTGCTTACCCCAAAAGGAAAGCCATTTTCAGTCCTTAACCTGATTGTCCTTGTTCTCATGGATACTGCGAAGCAGCAATTTGTGGGTGGAAATTTTAGGCTGAGTGATCTGGGATTATGAAACCGACTTGTAGGGGAAAAGGAAGAACATAATACGACATATTTCTAATTGTCTTAACACAAGGTGCCTGTGTCAGAACCAAAATGCTGAATTCTGGTGATTATGTGTTTGCTTAACTTTTAGGTTCTGCTTCTTTTGTTCTGTCTTTTGTACCAGGGATTGAACTCAGGACCATGGGCTAGCCACAGGGATGTTTACAATGCTGAGCTATCTCCCTAGCCCTAGCGGGACTTTTATCACAGGAATATTTTATTTATTTACTTACTTACTTACTTACTTACTTACCTATTTATTTATTTTTTTTAAACAATAAAAGGATAAAAACTTCAAAATGATACAAAATTTCATTAAACAAAGTACTAGGAATTCGACAATGGTTGTTGTATTGTATAATGTTATCTTCAAATTAATTAGTTGTTTAGGTTACCAGATATAAACCTGCAAAATAGGTTTCAAAAAAATTTATAAGAAATAAAAAAGAAAAAATTTAAAAATGAGAAAATTGAGCCTTAACTGTTTTTTTCCCATAGACTGTTAGAAATCAGCAGTACAATTAGGCAAACTACCCTGCATGCATAACTAGATACGTCTTCTTCCTTTCAGCTTTTGTCCTTTCCTTCATCTCGGTTTTTCCCTCTCAGTGAGTAGATTACTTCCTCTCACAGCAACTGTCATGCACTTCAGATGCTCTCACACTAGTAAGACAATACAGTGTTAGCACATGAGGGTTGATTTATTTCACTGACAAGTCTCTAGTTGTGTACAGTCTCTAGTTGTGCCCATTTACCTATATATAAAATCCTCAAATTTATCTTTTTTATAGCTGAGTAATGTTCCATTGTGTAAAAATACCATTTTTTTATCCATTCCTCAGTTGACGGGCACTGGGGTTGTTACCAATATTTAGTTATGAAAACTTGTCTATTATGATGTTGATTTTTTTATATGTCATAGATGGCTTTTATTATGTTGAGCTACCATCTATTCCAATTTTCTATAGGGTTTTATCGTGAATGAGTGTTGGACTTTGTCAAATGCTTTTTCTGCGTCTATCGAGATGATCATGGGATTTCTGTCTTTGGCTCTGTTGACATGGTGTGTTATTACTCTTATGGATTTGCATATATTGAACCATCCCTGCATTTGTGGGATGACTCTCACTTGCTGCATTCTGCTTACTAGAATTTTATTGAGGATTTCTGCATCTATGTTTATTAGAGAGATTGCTTGTATTTCTCTTTCTTGTTTGGGTCTTTGGTTTTGGTGTCAGCATAAAATTTGCCTCCAGGAATGAGTTTATAAGAATTGCCTCCCTTTAAATTTCATCTTTTCTTGGGGGGGTGGTGTTTTTTTAATTTATGTATTTGGTACAAGTTCTCACTATGCAGCACAGACTCATAGTGTCCTCCTATTTCAGCCTCCCAGGGCTGGGATTACAGTTGTGCACCACGATGCCCAGTTTCAGGGGCTGGTTCTTTCAGCTTGGAAAGGGGTCAGCACAGCATGCAGTACCAGGAATTGAACCCGAGTCCTTGCACTTGCTAGGCAGGTACTTAAACCACTGGGCTATCTCTCTAACCCTCTCTTTCAACTTCATTAAAGAGTTTGAGAAGAGTTGACATTTAATCTTGTCTAAATTTCTTATAGAATTCAGCTGTGAATCCTCCAGGACCTAGGTTTTTCTTTGTTGGTAGTTTTTTGTTTGTTTGTTTGTTTGTTTGTTTTACATTTTCAAGTTGACTGACTAATATTAGGTTATTCAGAATTTTATTTTTTTATTCTTTTTTATTCAGAATTTTTACATCTTTTTGATTTAGCTTTGGTAGTTCACATGTGTCTAGAAATCTGTCCATTTCTTCTGTATTTTCCATCCTGTGAGAGTAAAGATTTAGGAAATAGGTATTGATGACTTTCTGAGTTTCTATGAAGTCTGTAGTGATTTCATCCTTTTCATTCCTTGTCACATCAATTTGAATTTTTTCTTTCCTTTTTTGATAAATTTGACTAGGGTTTTATCAATTTTATTTATTCCTTCCAAGAACAAACTCTTTTTCTCATTACTTCTTTGAACTGTTTGCTTGTCTTCATTATGTTTATTTCTGCTCTGATCTTCATAATTTCCTGCTTTCCTTGAGCTTTGGGCTTGACTCATTTTTCTAGGAGCTTGGGGTGAAGCATAAGATTATTTATATTCAGTCTATTTTCCTAATGTGAGAATTTACTGCTATAGGAATGGGGAGCTAGCTCAGTAGAATAAGTACTTGCCTGACAAGCAAAAGGTTCCAAGTTCAATCCCCAGTATCACGAAAAAAAAAAAGAATACTGCTATAAATTTCCCTCATAAATATGCTATTATTGTATCCCACAGGTTCCAGTAAGTTGTGTCTGCATTTTGGTCTGCCTGTGAATATTGTTTAATTTCTTTGATTTCATCTGTGACCCACTGATTGTTCAGGAGGGTGTTGGTTTCCATGTGCTTATGGCATTTTTTGCCAGTTCTTTTGTCAGTCACTTCCAGTTTCGTTGTACTATGCTCAGGTAATATGCATGGGATAATTTCAATTCCTTTGCATTTACTTAAGCATGCTTTATGTGCTCGTACATGATCTATTTTGAAGAATGTCCCATGTGCAGCTGAGAAGAATATGTATTCTGATGCTATTTGGTGGAATATTCTATAAAGGTCTATTAAGTTCATTTCTTCACAAGGTTGGTTTAGTTCTATTATTTTTGCTGATTTTTTTTTTTTTTTTTGGCCTAGTTGACCTATCTCTTTGTGTCAATGGGGTGCTGAAGCCTCAGTACACTTGTGTTATTGTTCATTTGATTTTTCATGTCTGTTAAAATTTGTCTTATGTAGTTGGGTGCTCGTACATGGAGTGCACATATATTTATAATTGTTATCTCTTCTTCTTGCAATTTTCCCCTGACAAGTATGTACAGACCTTTATCTCTTTCAGTCACTCTTGGTTTAAAGTTGACATTGTCAACAACCAGAACAGCTACTGCTGCTTTCTGCTGGGTTCCTGTTTCATGAAGTAATTTTTCCACCTGTTACAACTTAGTCTATTAATTTCTTTGTGAATTAAATGTGTTTCTCATATCCAGCATATTGTTGGATTTCATTTCTTCATCCACTTGGCCAGTCTGTTCTTTTGATTTGTGAACTGAGGTCATTTACATTGATGGTTATAACTGATATATATTGGCTTCTCTTTGTCATGTTGGTATCCTACTATACAATCCCTATTTTTTTCTCTCTGTTCACTAGCTAGCTCTATTTGGTTCTTTTCTGTTGTTATTCTTGCAGTTGTCGTCATTTTTGTCTGTTTTAAAAATATCTATAAGTACCCTTTCTAGGGTTGGTTTTGTTGTTACGTTCAATAGTTTTCAGGGTACATTCTTACTGTTCAGGATATCTGTTTAAATCTGTTTCATGAATTCTAGTTCTTTTCTATATTGTTCATCTAATGCTTCCATCATTTCCTATTCCTCTCTATTTCTTATCCATGTCTTCTTTAGATGTACTAAGCAATTCTTTAATGATTGTTATTGTTTCTTTTTTTACCTGTGAGATTATTTCTGACTTGATTTACTCCATAGCCTGGTGGAGTTTTCTTTAATTCAGTTGCTATGATTTCAGAAATTTCATGTGTGTGACTTCCAAGTTCTGCTGTGACTTTGTTTCCTGGACTTGTTTTGGGTGGGCTGGAGGTCTGACATTGCCTTTTGCTCCTTCCTTTTGACATGTTCTTAAAAAATGTATTTGGCACAAGGTCTCACTAGGCACCTCAGATTCATAGTGATCCTCCTGTTTTCAGCCTCCCCAACACTGGGATACAGGCATGTGCCTCCACACCCAGTCTTGGTAGCCAGCTCAGCATACCTTGGAATTGGGCCAGCCCAGCATATGGTGCTGGGGATCAAACCCAGTCCCTGCACTCACCTAAGCAGGTGCTTATTCCACTGAGTGATCTTGTCAGCCCCCTTTTGACATGTTTGAAGCTCCCAATGCCACCCTTACTCTTCAGTGATGGTAGCGTAGCTGGGTGCAGGTAAGCAAGGCTGCAGTCACAGTATTTCATGTAATGGTTTGTGTCTAGTTGTCCTGCCAAGGCCTCATGCAGTCATAAGGTGGCTGCTGGAGTTTGTGATTATTGTAGGTGTGGATGCTGCATTTGCTCTGGAGCAGGTAATTTGCATTACAATGTAAGGAGGGGAGAGAAGTTAGCTGCCTGAGCTGCTGGCCCTTGATTTTGCTTTTTTGCTCTTTGTCGCCACCATAAAAGGTTGCTCTCTGCCATGTCCCACTCTGCCTTGAAGCCAGCTGAATATGCACTGAAGCCTCCACTAACTATGAGCTAAATAAACTTTTCTTTCCTTTATTTTGAGTGTTGGGCATTTTTGCCAGCAACGAGAGAAGAGTAATTGACACTTTGCCTCTTCAATATTGTTTCCTTCCCTAGAGTGGGCCCCTGTGTTCTCTTTCCCAAATAAGTCTGCTCAGAATATCCATCAATAAGAATCATGTGAAGATCAGCTTGTGACTCTAGGCTGTAAGGGAAAGCAATTCAAGCATACTTCTAAAAGGAATTTACATAACAGATGCAAAGTTCAAAGAGAAAACTAATTTCAGGGATAGATGGACACAGTGTTCAGAAACCCCAACACTGGATCCATCTATCCCTGAAATTAGTTTCAGAAATCTCTTTCTACTTTTCAGCTCTGTCTCTTTGGTCTCACCTTCACTTCAAGGGACAGTCTTTCTCTAAGGGACAGCTCTAGTTTACTTAATCCTCATAGCTGTTGCTTCCAAAGAGACAAGAGCATCCATTTTCCCAATTCTAATAAAAAGCTCAGCGTAGGCTTCCACTGACCTAGCTTAATCATGAATCATCCTTGCACCGCTTGCTAGGTCCAGATGCACTATTTATTCTAATCAGCCTTACATCACATATCTATCATAAACACTTGGAACAGGCTGCCGCTTACATAGAAGTTCTCTCACCAGAAGCAAAGAAACGCCTAGGTACATGTGAATATGACATAATATTATGTACTAGGTATTCTGTATTTTGTTTGAAAAAAAAATGATAATTTCCTGTATTCATGCACTAGGCCTTCTGTGCTTTTATTTGTGTTCTCCTGAGGTAAATATCAATTTGACATTCATGGTAATTGTAATAGAGCATTGTAAACTTTTATAGGCCAATGTGATAGCCTATGTCCTTTCATGCCTTTCAAGTCTGAATGAGTGAGGGGAAAAGAAAATATCGAAATAGTGCTTTGGCCAAATTCCATATGTAATGCTGTTGGGGAGAGAATACACTAAAATGTCATTCCAGTCAGGGAAATACAGTGGTAATGTTTTCATATGATTTTCCTACTTAACTGAGGGAGCCATCAGCTATATACATTTAGTTGCTTCAAAATGTGTTTGTTATATTTTGTTGTTTTATTACCTTTTACCTTTGTTCTTAATATTTTTCATTTTGTCTCATATACTCCAGTTTTGCAAAATAAAAGTTTTTCAAATGGCAAAAAAAAAAAAAAAAAAAAAAAAAAAAAAAAAAAAAAAAAAAAAAAAAAAAAAAGAAAAAAGAAAAGAAAAGAAAAGAAAAAATGCCGGGTGTGGTGGCTCACGCCTGTAATCCCAGCACTTGGGAGGCTGAGGCAGGAGGATTGGTGCGAGTTCGAGACCAGCCTGGGCTACAAAAGTGAGCTCAAGGCCAGCCTGAACTGCATAGGGAGACCCTGTCTCAAAAAGGCAAAAAAAAAAAAAAAAAAAAGAAACTAAGAGGCATGTTGAACAAGCACAGCTGTATTTATGATAACAGTCCACTGTATTATTTTAAATCCCTCAGCCAAAATAAGTATAATGGAGACATTTCTGGTATTAATAATATAATAGTAGGAAATAAGATCTTTTAGAACTAACTGCTCTAATTGTATTTCCCACATGTGGCTAATGATTGGTGGGTTGGTGGTCTGAGATTTAACATATTTAACTCCTTCAAAATGTTATTATAGGCATGATTTGAAAAGGTTTTGTTTTTGTTTTTGAATTATTCTTGCCCAGGCATCATTCTCTAAAGCAATGGAATTCAGATATTTTTAAGTACAAAAACTTTTCATCAAATAAAATGTATATGAAATTCCAAAATATAAAATAAATCAAAATGAGATGGTCCATTAACAATTGAAAGTTGGAGGTTAGTCAAAATAAAGGATAAGACATGGATACAGGGCCTCTACCTCCCTCCCCCAGGGAGCTCTGGAAGGGAATACATCTGTGGAATCCTTTAGGCTCCAAGAGAAGAGTTCAAAACTAGCAGATCTAACATTCTGGGCACAAGGCTCTTGACTATAAATGTTAGTTAAACCTACCTAACCATATTTTTCTTATGATAACCAAATATGAAGGAATCCATTTAAGTAATAAATATATTAAGGCACTATGTTTAAATAACAGGAATTTAAAAAGCAAATCAACCGTATCACAATCTGAAGTCAAATCTGTATTTTAATTTATTCTTATGAGCTACTTTTAGCCATTGTCTATATGAATATTCAATTTTAAAATATTTATAATATATGTAAACTATATATAGTTATAAACTTTGCATTAGCATATACTATCTATATTTTCCTCATCTTTCTGTTTTCCTTCTATCAGTAAATAATAGCTATTGACAACCTCTTGTCTATCATTCTAGATCTCTGTGCTTGTACAAACTTCTATAGATATATAGATAGGTTTAAATATAAAAACATTATGTAGGAGCTATTTCTCTACATCTTAGCTTTCTCACTTTGGAAATCACTCTTGGTGAACCAGTATGGGATTGATTTATCCTCCTGCATAGCCTCATAATAATCTATGGTTATGGTCTTGCCAAAATATATTCAATTTTTTTTTTTACCAATAAATAGATATAGAAGTTACCTCGACTTTTTGGTTTTATTGTTTTGTTTGTTTAGTTTGGTTTTACTGTTGCAACAATATGGCAACAAACGTTTTTGTACACATATCATTAGCTGCTGGTAATAGTCCTATATGTAAAATGACTAAATCAAAGGGTACACATACTTAAATTTTGATGTTATAGGGCTATTTTTTCAAAAGCATTGCAATTTACATTTTTGTAAGCAATGATTAAGAGTATTTTTCCTTACATGACCACAAGTACTGATTATTTTCATGTTTTATAAGTTTTGTTCATAATTCTTTTTATTTCCAGAACTGAGGACCGAACCCAGAGCCTTCACACTGAGTTACTTTCCCAGCCCTTTTTATTTTTTATCTTCAAATAGGGTCTTGCTAGATTGCCCAGATAGGACTTGAACTCACAATCTTCCTGCCTCAGCCTCCTAAAGTTCTGGGGTCAGGTCAACATGGTCCCTTGTAGTGAATGTCCTTATTAAAAAAAAAAAAAAAAAAAATGGTTTTCCATCATTATTTTTGGCATTTCCTTCCCTAATAGTAAGGTTGAGCATTCTGCCACTGTGACGATAATTTCTATTTTTCTTCTGTTAATTGTCAATAGATAGTCATAGCACACATTGTTCTAGTCTTTCTAAAGAGGATTTTGTTAGGACAACTTTTATATTGCACATACTTGTTTTTGTAGGAGATTATTTGAACCAAAATTTATTTAATTTTCCAAAAGCATAGCTGAAAGGAAATATGGCATACGATGGATCAGAGAGTGAAAAGGCCAGGGTAGTCACCTAATTACATTTCCAGCCTGACTTGTGCAGGTCATTTCATCTCTTTGGACATCAATTTCTTCATCCATGAACTGGGGAGTTAATGATTCAGATCTAAGTTATTCCCCCAAACCTCATTTCAGAGGTGGGACTTTGGAAGCTGATTGGATTGTAGGGTGCTATATTCATCATTATCAGTGAATTAATTCATTGATAAGTTCATAGCTGAACTGCCATTAGTACATGGAGCCTACTCAGAAGATGCAAGTCACTGGTGGGGTATATATTGTTGCAGAAAACCTCACATCAAACACAATGGAAAACTCTGCACCAAAGAATGAAAAAGCAAATTGTGTTATGCTAGCAGGCTGCTGGGAATCAGCTACAAATCACCAACCACAAATCAGCACAGAGTTCAATTAAACACAGTTTGCAAGCAATAAGTATAAGGCTGATGGCAGGTTATTACGTGATGGGTTATATGCATATATATTTTCTAACTAAGGAAAAACACAAGCTGAGTACAAGCAAATGGGCCCACAGCATTATCAAAGAGAAGCAGATGGTCAAGGCTGATTGAATTTAGCCAGCTAGCTGTGTGACAAGCAGCAAGACGGTCATAGGCCATCAGTTGATGTTTAACTTTTACTATAAAATATCTATCAATTTGCTATTTTATGATTTTGTCCTCACAATATCATCAGGAAGAATGTATTCTTCCCCCATTTCTCTCTCTCTCTCTCTCTCTCTCTCTCTCTCTCTCTCTCTCTCTCTCTCTCTCTCTCTCTCTCTCCTCTTCCTACTTGCTAACGGGTGAGACTGTTCCTCTCTCATGCGTTTCCACCGTGCTACTGTGCTGCTTCTGCCTTGAAGCCAGCCAATCATGGGCTGAAACCACTAAAGATGAAGCACACCTCTCCTCCTTTAATTTGTTAGTGTGAGGCATTTTGTGCCAGCACTAGGAAAAATGGTTAACAAGGAAAATTAATGCCAGAAAAGTGAAGTTATTGTCATGATTTAATCTGAGCATGTGGTTCAGAAAACTTTGGAACTGGTTTGTGGACTGTTTTTACCCAGATTTAAGAAGAAGACCTTGTCTACATTTTGTCCATGTTCTAAGACTTTTTGTGAGGCTAAACTTAAAGGTAGTGGGCCAAACTGGCAATATATATATATATATATATATATATATATATATATATATATTTCAAGGCAACTGTATCAGTCAGGGTTCACTAGAGAAACAGCTACAACAAAAGATGTACAAATGTATAAGAAATTACAAGACTAGTTCATAGTGGTCAGCCAGAGTCAGACGAGGAAGTGTACAAAAGGTGTCTGCACACTGGAGACTGAAGGGTCCAGTCCAAGGTCTGGAGATCACTACAGTGTCCGTGCAAGTCCACATCAGGAGGTTGATGGGTCGGTGATGGAACACTCAAGAATGTACGATGAGGGCTAAAGAGTCCCCAAAGACTGGAATTCCTCCAAAGAACCAACGATCAGCCCTTCTTCATTTCTCCTTTGATATATGCATCCTACACGTGCTGAAGGAAGATGGTCCTTCACGTCCACACCATCTCTGAGCCCTCGTCTTGCACAGAATTACAAATAAGAACCTAGGCTCCCTGCTGAGTCACACAGTTAACCTTCTAAACTTCTCAAGTTTACATAATAAACAACATCCTACAGTACTTAGGGCACGTCCTCTTTACCCCAGGATGCAGAAGGCCTGAGTTACTTAGTGAAGTTTCTAGATTCCTCAAGGTAACATAAAGCATCAACCATAACAGCAACCCTATATTCATGCTGTGGAATGGGTAAGGCTGGATGCTGTGAGCCAAACCTACAGAGAAAATAAGGATCAACAAGCAGAGCTGAAGGATTTGAAGAATTCTCATCTTGGCCAGAATGGACGCACACATAAAATTGGGCCCAAGAAAGCATGGACACTGAAAAGATTGGCATTGAAAAGAAGCCAAGAACTATACATCAGGACAGTACAAAAAATGCCTGAAGGCACCTTGAGAAATACCCAGACTGAAACATCACACACTCAAAAGCATAAAAGGATAAAACCCCCTGAGAAAGTTTGGCTTGAGAAGAAAGCCCTGCTCACTCAGGACAAACTAGGGAATTGTCTTTCCAAGTTCAGCCATACAGGCACTGGGGGGCTACCACATCACAGTCCAAAAGAGCCAAGTTACTGTTTAGGCCTGAGACAGACCTTGGCTTCATCCATGCAGTGCCTGTTTTTCTTGAGGAATGTAAAAGTTATGGAGTCACAGAGGCTTTTGCAGAGACTTCAGAAGACCTAGATATCAGGCAAAAACAGGCCTTAATTTTGTTTCCAACTGTTTTGTATATAATGAAGTAGAATATCCTTTAAAATTTTTCTTTTCAAAGAGAAAGAAGTAGGAACAAAGTGGAAGACCAGAAGAAGACCGTGAAGATGTAAATTTCTGTTTTATTCTTTGTAATAGTGCTCTTGCACTGTCTGTCACTCGCAAGTTTGACATCCATACAGCTACCCCACCCCAACTCCTTTGCTACCCAGTGATATAGTCTCTAACATCCCAGTACAACCACCAAACTATTATTTCACAAAGGGAGACACACAGATTTCCCCAGAAGCTTCTCCAAATATCCCTAGGCTTTGTTTCAGACCTATTGAACCAGAGATGCTGAGTGGACTGAGAATCTTCTCTTGAACAAAGGCTCTGAGAACTTCTTAGGGTCTCCAAAGACTGAGATCCACTCCCTGCATGTAGGGAGCTTGGAATTTCTACCACACTAGGCATTTGACCACTTCCGTCCTCCACTCTTCTATCTCAGTGGTCAGAGTCAGTACAGCCCTTACTAAAAATGTGCTACATGAGCTGCAGGAAAAATTCATGAGCACACTCAGAGGCTACCAAGGGTGACTAGAAATTGTGGACTTACTGATAACAAATCAGGATGCAATCTCCAAGGACAGTTTCTGAAAACCCACTTTCCATTTCTTTCAGAAACCCTAAGAAGCAGCTTCTGATGACACTATCTCAGCAATTTCAGTGGCCTAACATTTCCCTCACTCCCTCCTCTTATGGTACATAAAGCGCGTGACTATCAGAGTGTGCTATGAAGTCAGATGGACATGGGGCTCAGTGCTGGCCCCATACTTTTAACACTGGTAAGATCAGATCACCTCAAGGGAGTGTGGGTAAGAATGCTTGTAGGTAAAAGAAATAGAGCCTGGCTGCCAAAGGAGGTGATTAAAAGGTTCAGTTGATCAGTGTAGCCCTTGGCCCTATACTTCATACACATATATTCTAAATTTTTATTAGATTGTACCAACTTCTAACAATGTGCTTCCAAATTCTTGGAGTTCAAAACCTTCCTATGTGGTCATATGTTGCTGATCTGAAATTCTTAAAGAAGATAAAGAACTTTCAAGAGGAGAAACACGAGTACCATTCACTTTGCTACTAGAATATGTAACTCAAAGTATAAAAGCAGTGTAATCAACCAGCTCTCATTTACAGGAATAAGTACATTTGCAATTCAAGATGACCTAGAAGAAAACATAGAAAGAAATCAAAAAGTTTCTGAAAAGGCATTCACGTCTCTCTAGTGGAAAATACTTTTCTTTGTATCTCCTTTCTACTTGGTCATAGTGCTGAGGCCTGCCTGTGTCCTTTCCCACCTTCTGGCTTCGGTTCTGAAAGCTAAAGGCCCCCAAGTCACCTGGAGGGTCTGTTAAAATGCAGATATCTGAACAACCACCCTCACCACCATACACAGTGGCTCCTGTGCAAGAGATCCGAGGAGAACTAAGGCCTTGCATTCTTTCCATTTCCTAATGACACTGCAGCTGGGCTACGTCATCACTTCGAGCAACATCTCCCAAAAGCCATCTTTCTAAATCTTTATTTTGTTTTGTTTTATGTATTTAGTGCAGGCTCTCATTACTCAGCCCAGCCTTGTAATGATCCTCCTGCTTTCAAGCTCCCTAGCACTGGAATCGCAGGTGTGCACCACCATGCTCAGATTCAGTGGTCAGCTCAGCACTCTCTGGGGGCTGGGCAGGCACAGCATGTGGTGCCAGGGATGGAACCCCAGTCCCTGCACTTGTCTAAGTAGGCACTTAGTCTGCTGACCTATCTCACTGGCCCTTTCTAAGTTATTTAACCTTTCTTAAATTGGTGCTTTTTCTATGATTTGGGGATAAAAGCAACTACCTACTAATGTTCGTGTGAAGGTTGAATGAGCTAATCCTCGTAAAGTGCTCACAACAGCTTCTGGCATTTATTAAGTCCTTATGGGCTTGAAAAGCCATCAGCGCCAAAAGCGTAAGCAAGGGTGTCCTCTGCTGTTGTGGCACCCATGTGTGTTCCCTGCCACCCACCTGGCATGGAACCCTCCCAGCTGGCTCTTTCTCCACACCACAAAATGGGTTCTTGCATACAATTGCATATCCTGCCAAGCGGAGTTTTTAGTGCCTTCCATGTACTAAAAATATTAAATGATTCACAAGCATTTTTGTCATATTGTCAGTCTTTCAGAGATGATCATTATCCACTTTCACAGATGAGAAGAATGAGCCTCTAAGGGTACCCATGTAATCTCTTCAGTCTCTTGCTTTGTGGCCTACAACTAGTAAGTAGCAAAAATAAGATTTTAATCTCCTGAGTTGTCTGGCTACAAAACACAGACTCTTCGTTACTCTAGCAATACCAAATATATTTCACCATCCCATCAGCTCCCTGGTTACACAGCCCGGAACACAGGATCCTGGGCCATAAATGTCCTAGCTCAGAAGGAGGTCCTCTGGAGTTGATTAGAAATGTCCTGCTGCCATTTAACCGAGTTTCAAACATGGAGCCAATATGTGCTGTCCCTGCACTTTGTTATAGCAACACAGTGATAACGGCCTTCTAACCCTATCAAAGATTACATTTAAATACATATGAATCAGGTGAAAGCTAACAGGAGTCACTAATGATTTCAAATCTACGGCCCAGCTTCCCCATCTACTGTAATTTAATTTGCATAGTATTTCAGTGTACACAAGTGAAAGCAAATAGTTACGTGGCTGACCAACATCATTTGCATGATGCAAAACCATTTTTCTTTGGTTTTAGAGTTCCAGGACAAAAGCACTATAAAATTGTCTGTAAACTATCTGGTACAATGATAGATGCTTTCCTGAGCTTTGAGACAGTATAGATGAATTTTGAAAGAAAAGAGGTAATCCATCTTCAGGTAAGACTTGATGAAACAAAACTTTGACCTTCTGGAGCTGATTCTTAATTGTGTGACAGTATTGATGAAGTTAAGTCATTGGGGGGCATGGCCTTGAAGGGGACAATGGGACCTCAGCCCTCCTCTTTGCTTCCTGGTTATCAGGAAATGAACAGGCCTCTTCTTCTAGGTTCCCTCCATGATTGACTGTGCCTCCTTAAAGCAAAAGGGTCAAGCAGCCACAGGCAGAGCCGCAGCAATAATGAGCCAAAGCATGCTTTTCTTTCTTTTAGGTATTACAGGTATTTGTCACAGTGACAGAAAGCAGACACTCTTTTCTGTTAAAAAAAAAAAAACCTTTCTAACAGAGCTCTCTCCACCTATGTAAAACAAACCACAGATAGATACTTCAAAACAATATTGCATATTTGGGAATCACAGAGCATTCCAATAGGAATATGTGTGCCATAGGGGGAGATCTGTAGACACAAACATGAGAGAAACTACAACCAATATTTTACACCAGTAATTCTTTGCCACAGTGCTTAATGCCCAGAGTGGCATCTGGCTGAGTTTAAACAGTTGCTGAGCAGATGTTCTTGTAAAAATACATCTTATATAAGGTTGTAGGGTCTCTAGCAAGCTTTTGATTCTGACAGTTACTATCAGGAAACCATCATATATATCCATGCTTCCTAACTTCCCAATTTTATTTACTTATTCATTAGAGTTAACATAAGTAAATTCAGTTTTATTCTGACAGTTTTCATATTTCTTTCTCAGTTTGGTAATGATTGAAACAGAATGACAAAATATTCACAATTAATCCTGTAATAATTATAAATATATTTTATTTACCAACATAGTGTAAAAGAGTAAAAGTTATGTATAAGACACAGAATTAGAAGTCTATCTATAAGCAATGTTTACTGCACAAATGGGTTAAAAATCTTTTGCATCCAATTCTGCAAGCCAATGCCTCCAACGTTAGAGGGAGGAGAAAGGGGAAGTCACAGCCTTGGCACACTTACATCACAGAGGTGGCTCCGATCGCTGCTTGACATACAAATTTCCACTTGAAAGCAGGATTTCAATTCTTTCATTGTTTGCAACAACAATAGAAACTCTAATTTGATTAAATCCTCACTTTAGCAGGATGGCTTACGTTTCTGTTCCAGTTTTTATGATTTTTGTAGCTGCAACTCACACTTGTTTTGTTTTGTTTTCTTGTTTCAGAGCTTTTGTTTGTTTATTTATTTATTTTTATGGCCGGCTCAGCCTGCCCTGAGGGCAGGGCTGGCAGAGCATGTGGTGCTGGGGATGGAACCTCGGTCCCTGCAGCCACCTAAGTTTTCCTAAGCAGGCACTTTAGACCGCTGAGCCATCCTGCAACTCACACTTGTAACTAATACTGAATCAACGAAGGTGTGAAGCATCTGCTGTGAAAACACGTCATTGTAAACATGGTCTAATAAAACAGCATGGGTTAAGTACATGGATTCTCATCATGAAAGAGGTAGCCACTGGTGTGTATTCTCTGGCTTGTGAACATCTAGTCTGTAAAATCAAAAGTTCATGCTCTTAGCACCTAACAAGCAGAAAGGCAAAATCTCCTTTGACAAATAGTTACTTGATTTTAACAGATGTGACTAAATGAGATTATGATCTTGCTTACTTTTTGCTTAAATTTATTTGAATTAACTTGAGTTCCCTGAGAAATTCTTGCAAAAATGGTGGAAGGTGTTGGCCGAGATTCAAAATTCATAGAAAAAAAGCTTGGAAGTACATATGGGCACTTTAAAAACACTAATGACAAAGGAAAAGGCCCAATTATCAACGAACCTTGATTGTTTGTCCAACATCTCAGTTCTCCCAGTCACCAAAGGGCTGAGTTAACTTTATCACAGATTTGTTTGATCCTTGTATAAGTAATAACATGATGGCTTAGACTTAGAAAATGTCCACCAAACTTACAGACACAGGCTCGAAAGCATTCAGAAAGCTGTCTTCATTATCTGCATTCTGATCATTTCTAGCTAGGTTTTATTTGGCTTTCAAACTATCAGGTCCATAGATGATAGAGGTCCAGTTCATGAAGAAATGCTTGGAGGAGGGGTGGAAAAGGAGAAAATGAGAGCTGTTACACTGGAGAATTTTATTTATTTATTTTTTTTAATGTTATCTGTCTTCATGACACCAAGGAGAAGCACAAGGAGATTTGGTGGCTACATTTAGTTTGCCAGGACCTTTCACCTCTATTGACCTCCAACCTGGCTGTTCAATCACAGAGACAGGAGCCTGACAAAGCAGTGGTTTAGGAGGCAGCCTTCCTTTGTAGCGTGGTGAGAGGGAAAGAGGTTGAAAATAAAATCTCTCCAGGAAGACAAACGGTCCCAGTTTGTCCCAGCTGACAAAGAGTTAATAGAACTTCAGGTCCAGTTTCCTGTTTAGCTGCTGGATTGCTGCAAGCCTGGAAAACACTTGAGGGAGAGAAGGCTGCTACCAGGTACCTCATTCAACAAAGACCTCTCAGAAAGCTGGTCTATGAATGCATTGATACAGAAACCAGGAATTGGGTCTCTCCTACATTCAAAGGACTGGGACCCTATTCTTTAGTTGCTACTTACAATACTCTTCTTGTCCGTTAATAGATTGTTTCCTCAAGTAAGCACATCTGTACAAAGGATGTGTGATTGTACATGCATGTGATTTTAAAGCAGAGCTTCCCAAACTTCAGTAGGAATCAGAATCACCAGAGTTAGTTAAACACAAACTCATAATTCCACTGTTGAGACTTCTGTTTTAGTGGATTTGAGTAGATCCAGGAATTTGCATTTTTAACAGCTACCAGATAATGGTGCCCCCTCCCTGCTCGATGAGAACCACTTTGCTAATACACATTTTACACCTTTACATTGTCTTGTTTCCATTTTAATAACTACACTTAGGTACATATCCACCAGCATAGTAAATGACACATACCAGCTAGTGTCTAACAGAATACTGTCACAATATACATGCGCAGTCAGGATCAAGAAGGCACTTCTCACACAGGGACTAGGGCTCAATCCCCAGCACACATGCTGCACTGGCCCTGCTCCCAGGCACACTGAGCTGGCCACCGAGTCCAGGTAGGATGACACACGCTGGTAATCCCATAACTTGCAAGTTCCAAGCTATGTAGTGAGACCCTGTACCAAATACATTAAAAAATATTACTTTGAGCACATACTATTTGCTAGCACCATTAACCCACTGAGGCAAGTACTGCCCCCAATTAAAGGTTGATCCAGCCCAACTGTGACTCCTAAACCCAGGCTATTAAATAATTTACTACTTGTTTAACAAATACTAAAACAAAATGATGGGTCAAAATTAACCAAGCTAGGGGTTGGGGAGATAGTTCCGTGGTACTAGTGCCTGCCTGCAGGTGCAATATCATAAGTTCGAACCTTGGTCCTGTAAAAAATAAATGAATAAATAAATAAATAAACCAAGCTAAAAATATTTTAATCAATGTCTGTCCCTGTTCTACTTAAATAAATATGCACCAGTAATTTAGAGGAAAAAATAAGGAATATTGCAAAATCAACTAGCTAACAAACATATTGGTGAGTTCTTCCTGGTTGCTTGAGGACTGAAGCACAGCCAGCTCCCTGACCCAGGCAGTCTGACACAATCAGGGAACAGTGCAAGATCTGTGTGACTGTCCAATATGAGTGCCACAAGGTTTGTTTTTGAAATGCACAGAGATACTTTCCAGTTTCTTATGTAACCATTGTGTTGTAGAGCCCGGGACTACATTTTTAACTATTCTCAATTGATGCTGAAGAGATGAATTCTGCTAGGGCATCCTACCGGAATCTCCTAAAGGTTACTGGGCATCCCCAGAACGGGGATTGCATGGCTTTTATTCAGATAAGTTCTTTTTCTCTCTTAAACAATAGCTTGAGGCAAAAATATAATAAGTGAACATAGATGAGGAAGGCTGGCTCCAAAGAAGAGAAAGATCTTCATAACAAATGAGATAAGAGAGACAAAGGAAGGAAGAAGCAGATACAGAATGGATAGAGTTTACATAGGTACAACAATGTTTTATGTGGGAAGAACCTGTGTGTGTGCGTGTGCGTGTGTATGTGTATCTGCCTGCCTACCTGTCTTTGTGTCAAGTAGTGAAGGAGGTGGTAAAATTTGGAAACAGGAGGACATAGTTGGAGGCCAACCAGCAGCAATGCGGCCCCCAGTTAAATAAGTTCCCCAAGAAATTAACTGTGCACAGTGGAGATCGGTAGACAAGGACTAAACCTCATAGGGAGGAATAACACGGAATGCAAAAACAGAATCAATAGAAAAGTATCATAACAGCTCAAGAACTCCACACTAAGTGGCAAAGGTCAGTTTTCCTGTCCTTCAAATAGAACGTTGCATACCTAGCTGGCTATAGGAAAGGGAGCTTCCATTACAGAGAACACTTTAGTCCATACATTAGTCAGACTCAATTATTTTATATCAAAACAGTATCTTCGCTTCTAACGAGCACAGCTGCCAATATCCAGAATTACACGTTATGAATCACTGTTCGCTCCTTCTAACACTTTCTAATTTCCTGCTAAGGAGACAGGGCTGAATGGGGTCATTAATCTGAATTAGACATACGGTGACCTGCTCTGCACTCCACTTGCTAACACTGCGCAGCATAGCTGCATCTGTGGGGGTTCTGCTTTTCATACCACTCTTACAAAGAGGTGGAGTAGAAGGCGAACTGGCCTCATTTTATTTGAAGCCCTGTTTAATTCCAGATGATGTTTCACAGCCAAATGTGGGCATTTCACATTGGGCATTTATTTATTATTTTATGTATTCAGTACAGGGTCTACAGGGCCTCGCTGTGCAGATCCTACTCATAGTGATCTGCCTGTGTGCAGTATCCCAAGAGCTGGGACCACAGGCATGTGCCACGCCACCATGCCTAGTCTCAGTTGTGTCTCAGTGCACCCCGGGCGCCAGCCTGGCGTGGAACACCTGGGATCAAATGCCGGCCACTGTGCTCTGCCCAAGCAGACACTTTACTCCGCTGAGCTATCTGGCCGGCCCTCATATTGGGCTTTTAAATCATAGATATTATTTTAATGCTTTTGCTGGTATTAGTTTAATGCTTCAGCCCTTTCAAGAATACTAAAGGTTTACTTGAAGCCTACAATAGTGTAGCCCTTCCTGTTAAAAAGAGGTGTGGAAGCCAGCTTTCCACCAATATAACAAAACACCTGAAACAATTAGCTTGCAAGAAAAAAGGTTTACTTTGGCTCAGGGTTTTGAAGCTTCCACTCTAAGGCTGGACAGTCTCTGCTTTTGTTCTCTGAAGTGGGTGCTCAATGGCATTGGTGGGTTGTGTGTGGCAGGAAAATGCCATTCGCCTCATGTCTGAGAACCAGAAGAGAAAGAAGCAGCTCAAGGTCTTGCAGTGTCCTTCGTGGGTATACATCAAGTGACCTGAGCAGCCCCCGCTAGGCTTTACCCTCCAGAGCTTCCTGCACATCCCAGTAACATGCCTAGGGGAAAGAGCCTTTGAACACACATGTCTTTAGGGGACACTTATTCAAATGGTAGCAGATATATGTATATATATATATATATATATATATATATATATATATATATATATTCATTTTTTATTTTTAGACCACACTGACACAACTCATGGGTATTTGCTGGTGATACCATGGAGGGAAGATTCTGAATGAGGCAGGAGCATCTGCAAAGCAGTTAGCTTAATAAATCTGTCTTTTGCCAGCACAGGTTTAGATCAGAGGGCACACAATGAATCACCCTTGGACAAAATATAACTTCAAAGATATCGCTTCACATTTATCAGCTGTATACATACATTAACTTATTGCACAGGCTGAAAGAATAAACAAAAAGCTCAAACAATCATTTATAATTTTGCCTAATGACATTTGAGGATCTCCTGTAGAGATACACAGCCTTTGCTTCCCTTGTACCCCAAAATAGTCCCAGGTTCCACAAGTAGGCACTCAGTGCAAGCTAGTCACACAGTCCTCCTTAGCCAAATAAGGTCCACTTGACCTACTCTGCCCTACAAGGACTCCTGGTTGATCACCTTTTTTTTTTTGTTTGTTTGTTTTTTTTTGTGGTTGATCACCCTTACAGTTAGCTATACAACTGTCCTAAGAACTTGCTGAAAATAAAGGGCTGAGCACACTGCCAGCAGGCAGGTCCATGTGGGCTGGTGCAGCAGGGACCACAGCCTTCCAAGGCTGTCATCAGGGAGAATAGCTGCGTTCCTTGAGGACTTTTCTAGATGTCTCATCCAGGCTTGGAATGCAGGGCTGAAGGAACTATGAGCCTGAGCTAGGGCCATTCATTTGTCCTATCTTTTGGGGTCTTCCACATCATTCTAGGACCCCCAAAATCTAGGAGGTCCAGACCCTCCAACTGTATTTACAATTTGTGCATGAATAATTTTTTCTGACTGATCTGCTTCCCCATACTCTACCCTCCTGGGTTGGGCTGAATAGTGTGATCTCTGAAATAGCTCCATCTGCAGCTCCATCTAGAGCCTACTGAGTGACCAGCACCCACTGGCCCTTCACACACCTGGCTCCCTCCAGAGGCACCCAAGAGCAACTGTGACTAACTTGCTTTACAGTTAATGGGCTTTAGGGGTTGTGTTGCTGCTGTCGGCCATGGCCATATCAAGTAATTTCCCACATTCACAAGCCCCAGGGTCCCCAGTCAGTGTAATTATAAGTCAATCTGCCATCAGCTCCTCTACTTCCCCAGGCAATCCCTTGGCTGCCTCTTGTTTTGCTAAGTCTGAGTACAGAGGCAGATGAACTCAAGAGAAACCTTCCTGCGGCACATGCAGCCATCAGACCCCCAAGAGCCTGGCGTGGAGACACCCATGGTCCAACATGCCTGGGGGAGGCAATACTCTCTTTTAGGGTGACACTGAGGACAGGACTAGGACAGAGGACTCATCCTGTACGGAAAACATAAAGAAACCTTTCCAAGCAGATCCAAACATTCCTCCACTGCACCAACCAGAAAAAGGAAGACTGGAAATACATTCTGAAAAAAGGGAGAGGCTTCAAATATAGGATGATGATTTGTGAGAGCAAGTTTTGTTGAGCCAGATTCAAGGAGGCTGTTCATTCTCTCTGAAACACCCTGTAATTTCCCTTCCTGCCTCTGTTCCTAATATCCAGCGGAGTGTCCACCTTTGGGCTTCATACTGAGCTGCCTGGCAGACCATAGAGTTCAGGCCAGGAATAAGCCATATTCCAGAAGAGCCCCTCCCTGAGGGACCTGCCCCTCTTCCCCCTGAGTGACGGGGATTATAGGCTCCCTAGTAAGGTGCAGACTTCGCATCTAATTGGGAGCCAGATTAATGGATCTGCCTCTACAATGGCTCATGCCTCAGAAGCCTTCTGCATTTTTAATTGTGCAATGTGGTTGCTGTCAGCACTTCCACAAACATTGCTCATGCTCCTTCCTTCAGCATTTTTACAGCGCAGCAGCAGTTCCCTGAAGAGCATGTCAGTACAGCAGCACATAGTCGCAGAAGATAGTGGGTCAGGGTCCTTGAGGTCCGGGTTCAAATCCCAAGTCAGCAGTTTACTAGATGTGTGGCCTTAGGATGCTCTCCAACCTCTGTAATCCTAGTATTTTCAAGAATAAAATGGGGATGATAATACTAACTACCTTGTGTCCTAGTTGTGAGGATTAAATAAGACAGTGAACAGAACAGATACTTGTATCCTCGATCTAAAGCAATACTGTTCAATTGGTTTTTGTTTTGTTTTTTGTTTTCATTTTATGGATTTGGCACAGGGTCTCACTACAGAGCTCCAATTTGTAGCGATCCTCCTGTTTTCAGCCTCCCCAGCACTGGAATTGCTGGAATCACACCCAAACTCATTCACCCACTCAGTATACGCTCCAGGGACAGAGCCAGCCTGGCATGTGGGACCAGAAGTTGAACCCTGGTCCCCGCACTTGCCAAAGCAGGCACTTAGTTCACTGAGCTATCTTGCCAGCCCTCAACTGTTATATAATATGTTTCACTCTGTGATTCTCTAGTAGCTACATTTTAAATAAAGGGTTAAATTAATCTCATTTATTGTTTGTAAACTCATATATCAAGGTATCATTTCAACCTGCCATCAGTCAAGAAAATACTTTAGGTTCCTTCTGTCATACCAAATCTTTGAACTCTGCAGTAGTTCATACTTACACCACATTCCACCACAGACCAGGCATGTGCCAAATGCTCGGTTGGGAGAGGCGGAGGTATGAAGCCCAGTAGTCACAGAAGCAAGTTTTTTTTCCATGCCTTGGAGTTTAGAGATAGGAGAAAATGAAACTTTGAAATCACTTTCAACCCAAGTGTTGAAAGACTGTTCTGGAGAGTTTCGACGATTATTTCCTTTGGCAGTAACCAAGGATTTGGTGCTCAGCTGCGGGTGACAAGAGAAAGTTCTAAGGCTGCACTGTTATCCCGACCTGAGCCAAGCAAGCAAGCATCCCAACTATCCTGACTTCTCCAAACCCACTCCTTGGGTTCCAGGTGTCCTTGCAGGTCAAGTCTAATCACTGCAAATGATTGAACACCTACTACAGCCTCTTCCAGTCCGGGGAGAGGAAAGCGCCCCACGTGATATCTGTCTGGTCACTCCTGTATCCAGGGTAATTACCAAAGAGGACCTGTGTCCATCCACATCTCCCACACGCCAGCTTCTTTGCCGCTTGATGCAAAGGGGCAGCAAGCTGCAGCTCAGTTGACTGTCCTTTCTCTGGAAGATTAATGATGCTCCCTTTGGCAGTGGGAAAGCCCTTGGGCAGCTTTCCCTTCATGTGGAAATTTCTGCTTTGTCATGTTTAGGGTTCTTAGATATTTCTCTGTTACTGGTTAACGTTATGCTAAACTCCCAGGAACACTTGGTTCAGAAGAGTGCAGCTGATGATACCAGGCCAAACATGCTCTCCAGAGATGTCCAAGGAAAGAAGCAGCTGCAAGGGAAGATGAAGCTCAGCTCTGCTGCCTTGGATCAATATATCAGTCCGTCCGTATTGAGC
The DNA here is from genome assembly GCA_004027025.1 of Myocastor coypus. Classification (NCBI taxonomy): domain Eukaryota; kingdom Metazoa; phylum Chordata; class Mammalia; order Rodentia; family Myocastoridae; genus Myocastor; species Myocastor coypus. Next base: position 56,897 of record PVJA010004074.1, on the reverse strand, counting down.
TTCTCTGCCCACACAGGCTCATTAGCCAGCATGGACCCGGGAGGAACAGTGTGGGATTCAGAGGGAAGGGTAGGCCTTGCACCAAAATATTTCACCCTACAAAGGTCACTGGTCTCCCTGTAGGGTCATTAGCTAATTCATGCTAAGGTGTTAATGTCTTAGCAGCTTTTATTCTTTCTAATGGGATTCTAAGCAGCGGGGAGCCTTGCATCCCATTATGGGGCCTTGGTATAGAACATCTCACAGGGAAAAGGATGAAGAAGTAGATGCCAAATGTCATTTTCCCTATCTCATCATTGTCCCTAGGGTTTGGGATGCTGAATATTCATTAGAACTGGGACAGGAGGTGGAGCAGGAGCTCTTGGATCAGCGTGGCTTTCAATCCCGCAGCTCTTCCCATCAGCAAATTTAGCCTACAGCTGGTAACAAAGTCTCTGGAGAGTCTGTTCTCTCACCAGGAAAACAAGAGGGTCCACCTGATAGAGCTGGTAGCTCAAGCACTTAGTAATAGGTACTAAGTGCTTGGCTTTATAGAAAATAATCATGATTGCTCTTGTATCTGCTGAATAATACTGGAAATTTAGTGGGGAAAAGGAATGGAGGTAGATCTTCCTTGGCCTTCACCCGTAGTAATTCTTGTCCTTTAGGCTTCACTGGATGTCTCTTTATGATATAGCACTCATAAAAAGTGATATCTTTTTCATATCCATTCTTTTTTTTTTTTTTTTTTTTGTCTTTTTGAGACAGGGTCTCACTATGCAATTCAGGCTGGCCTTGAGCTCACTTTGGTAGCCCAGGCTGGTCTCGAACTCACACCGATCCGCCTGCCTCAGCCTCCCGAGTGCTAGGATTACAGGCATGCACCACCACACCCGGCTTTCATATCCATTCTTGTTCCTATACAGATCCCCTAGACTATCTCCTAGTTATCATGTTTCACAAGTTTATCAATTGAAAAATCACTTCTCTGAAATGTCAAAGGCAGTTTTTCCAGCCCAGTATTTTGGGACTTGGTGACCGAAGTGGAGAATTTTAGAGATTACTCATGTTTTGCCTCAGGCTTTCCCTTCCAAGAACATGTAGTGTCTCTGAGTCACAACGTTGTCTGCTTCCACCCATCCCTTCATTCAGTCATCCAACACTTCTTTGATTCCCTCTATGTGCAGTTTATTAGAGCATGACACAAAGCAGTCCCTCTCTCACTGTCATTGGTTCTTTAAAAAAGAAAATTAATAAAAAATAATTCTACTGTAATAAAATGTCATGAAGAAGATAAAAATGTGTGATGAATACTCCTGGAGGGGTTATCCAGTTAAGGAAAGGGTAGGAAAAGAATGGAATGAGCTACAGGGACACTGGAAGACGGCTGCAGCGTCCCGAACACAGTAAGGGGGGCGGGGGATGTGCGCAGGCAGGGGCCCGAAGAGGGAGGCTGAGCCACGCCAAGCGGAGCTGTGGAACCCAATGCTTGAGCTTTATTTTAACTCACTGAGAGATGGTTGACAGGTTGCAGTGCAACATAAGTCTTTTGAGAGATTACTGTTGCCGTCAAGTGGAGAAGGAACTGGGTTTGAGAAGGAATCGATCCAATCTCAGGCTGTTGTGGTTTTCTTCTAACCCAGACAGGATGGCCTAGCCTAGGGGAAACGACTAGGAACATCTAAGGGGCATTTAGGAGTTGAAGGAGGATTAACAGGACTTACTACAGAGTGAAAGAACACTCATGGAGTAGTCAGATCACAGTAAATGATTGAGACTGTGATTACAAAGCTAAAGAAAGCACAAACAGGAAATATTAGAGCATCAGACACATTAGTGATATAGGGGAAAGAAATTCCCATCCTGACAGATATGTGGGACAAGCTTGTTTTCTCTAAAGCCATAAAATGAGCTGTAGGAACAAGGGAGTGATAGGTTCTGGCCTAGTATGAATTGCTGAGTCATTATGGTGGTCATCTAGTATGGCTGAAGCCCTTAAAACAACAGCTTATCTTCCCAAAGGCCACCTCCCCCTTCTTCTGCAACTCAGCCCAGGGTGTAATTTCCTTCCACCTGTCCCGCTACCTCAGGGAAGGCCCCAATCAGCTCCTCAGGTAAATCTAAACAGCCTCCTCAAACCCCAGCCCTGGTAAAAGGCCGTAAAAGCCTCAGCCTCCCTTTGTTCCAATTCAGAGAATTCCTTATCTTCCCCGAGCTCTCCCCATGTCCTCCAAGAAAATAAGGCCCCTTTCCCTTTTTTTTTTTTTTTTTTTTTTTTTTGTCTTTTTTGAGACAGGGTCTCGCTGTGCAGTTCAGGCTGGCCTTGAGCTCACTTTTGTAGCCCAGGCTGATCTCGAACTCGCATTGATCCTCCTGCCTCAGCCTCCCGAGTGCTGGGATTACAGGCGTGCGCCACCACGCCCGGCTCCCTTTCCCTTTTTCCTTCTGCCTGTTTCTCTGCTGCGACACCAAGGAAAACCTATCAGGGAGGTTAAGAGCAGAATGCATTTACTGGGGGAAACGAAAGCTTCTGTCTGAGTGGGACAAAAGGGGACAAAGAGGGTTGGCAAGAAATGTCCTTTTTCTAGGGGTTTTTATATGCAAAACCCTGAGGTGAGGTGGGGCTAAGGTGGAAAACAAGGCAACTTGTGAAGAGGGCATGAGGTAGGGCAAAACTGTGATCAAGCAATGAGATTACAGGCACCATTGCTCAGGCAAAATCGGTTAAATTGGGAAGTGAGTAGTGAAGCAAGGGTGCACATGAAAACGCAACTGGGGCTTTTCCTGCAGGAGTTTGGATTAGTGACTTTCTGGCTTTCTCAAGGTGGTTGAGGTCTATTCAGAATATCTGTCCCTGTTGTTTATCTTCAAGGAGGTATGCATTTGTTTCACCTTTTGTCTTGAGGTCTAGCCCACAGCAGAAGGGCCGGTGTCTCCCACAGTTGCAAGGTATCCTGTCTTCTGCACTGGCTCCTTCTGGGGGCCCAGTCCTGTCTGACTGTCCAGATTTCTAGCTAGCTCAGCTGCCGACAACAACAGCTTTGCCATAGCTGTGGCGTGTGATGTCAAACATGTGGATGGAGTTTTACTCCTGGAACTCGTGAGCCTAGCCAGAGAGAAATTTTCAAGTCATAGCACAAAGACCCTTAATTGTTGAAGTCAACCAGCTCTTCTCTCTCCCTCTCACCAAGTGCCCCAGTGCCTTTGCCACAGGCATAGAGCAGCGTTCATACATTTGCTGGGCATCCAGAAGCACTCATTCACCGAAGGTCAGCCAGGAGTGGCGGCCGCAGTTCTGCTCTCTCACAAAGTGTTTCCTCTCCCGTGAGGCTCACTGCAAGTGTTATATGCGTTATTTAACCAATGACCTTCTCAGAAGGTACTCAGCACACATTGTTTAAGTGTAGGTAAGGGTCAATTCCTCTCATTTAATTGACACTCTGCATTTTTGTATGGATCAATGCATTTTCTATTACTTGTGAGAAATAAACATATTGTAAGAATATAAAGCCTAAAAAACACAAGAAGGACACAAAGAGAAATTAAGGCCTCTTTCACCATAAAGACACATTCTATGGTGGAAGGCCCATATTTCATGATTCTTGTGGTTGAGGGACCCAGCGAAGCATTGCTCATAATATTAGTATTTCCTAGCTTTTAAATTTCTCCAATGTTAGTGTCTTAGTTACTCTTCTCTCATTGCTGGGACAAATACTCGACACTCAGAATGAAGGAAAGAAAGTTTTATTTAACTCACAGCTACTGGAGGTTTCAGTCCAGCCTCAGGCGGCGCCAAGGCAGAGTGGCACATGGCAGTGCCAGCTTTCATGGTGGCAAAGAGCAAAAGCAAAGGGAACATTACCTAATTCATCCTGTGCATGGTTTTTGCTCCTGTCATGTTTCCTGTTTTCTCTGGACTACGTGTACAACTACTTTCTCTTAGTTCAACGAGAACAATTTTTTTTTTTTTTTTTTTGTCTTTTTGAGACAGGGTCTCGTTACGCAATTCAGGCTGGCCTTCAGCTCACTTTTGTAGCCCAGGCTGGTCTCGAACTTGCACTGATCCTCCTGCCTCAGCCTCCCTAGTGCTGGGATTACAGGCGTGCCCCACCAAGCCTGGAAGGAGAACAAATTTTTTTGTACTAATGATGATTAAAGAAATTACATCTATGCCCTATGCTCTGTATAACTACTAGGAGGACAACAACATACCCTGTATCAAATACTGGAAATGTACTACTAACATGTTTTAAAACTGTCACATTGTTATTTCTTATTAAATGCAATTAAAAAAACTCAAAAAAAAAATGAAGGCAGGAGTAGCCACTAGCAGCAGCTCACTCATCAAACTTCTCTTCCTTCCTTACACTGAGATGCAAATTACCTGCCCCAGGACAGGTACAGCACCCACACACACAGTAATCCATCATAAACTTCAGAAGCCTCCCCATGACTGCATGAGGATTTGGGGGGACACCTAGATGCAAACCATAACATTTAGTAACTAAGGAAAAGATAGATTATTCTCCCATTTCCTATGTATATAGCATTGACTCCTAAGTAAAGTTCAATATAATTTAGGTTTTATACTTCTTAAATATTTCCAGAGGTTAAAAATTAATAAAGAATATTTTTATGAACATATGTACTTTGACCAATTATCACAAGGCTATGAAACACTTTGCATGGTGTTGTAATGTTTTCCATTTAAAAATACAGAAATTGGGGCCCAGCAGGATGGCTTAGTGGTCTAAAGCGCCTGCTTAGGAAAGCTTAGGCAGCTGCAGGGACCACGGTTCGATCCCTGGCACCACATGCTCTGCCAGCCCTGCCCTCAGGGCAGGCTGAGCTGGCCATAAAAATGAGTGAATAAACAAATAAAGGTTCTGAAACAAGAAAAATAAAATAAAATAAAAATAAAAAATTCTAAAAAAATAAAAAATACAGAAATTATTTTCTAATGCCTACCTGTTTTCAGGCTAAGGAGAACCCAATAAAGCCTTTACATATGACAGGCCAGCAACATTTTTCTGTTTTAAACTGCACCAGGGAACTTGAATTTGCATGCTAAAGTAAATGAAACTGTTTGATTATATTTGCTGAAATAGCCCATTACTATGCATCTTTTGAGAAGAGCACAAAATTCAGCAGATATAACCACAATAGATTGCCTCCTTCTGACTCTGAGAACACGGAGCAAAAATTATTAAAATATTGGGCATGGTGATGAATTGATTTCTTGCAAATGAAGCTGGTCAATTTTCTTGCCAATTACTTGCTACTCCTTGGGTACAGTTTAAAACCATGCAAGCCTTAAGTCTTTGCATTCTCCCTATAAAAATGTTGGTATTTCCTTCAGAGAGTCCTGTCTCTATATTTATTCCCTTGTATATGATCTCAGCCCACTAGCTTTGTTTCTATTTATTTATTTATTTAACTTCTTCTTTTTTTTTTTTTGAAGGTTCCATTTGTACTTTATTTCTTCAATATGTATTTTAAGGGATCCACAGCACTTTTACTTGGCATCAATTATGACTTCATTTAGAAATAATTGAGCTGTATCTTATCATCTGGCATGATTACTAATCTCTCCATTCCTTAGGGGTGACTCTGCCCACAGGGGAAAGGTTCCATTCTATTCCAATTTGTGTTGCTGTATAGGTCCATGCAGCTATACAGAATGTGGCTCCACCAACCAATATAGTGTTGCCGTATTTGTCATGGAAATCAGGTGTACGTTTCTGATGGCTCTGCCTTGCTATCATTTATTGAATGCTGCAAACTGGAAAACGACCTAAAGCGTTTTTGGCCAAGGAAAACATCGGTGAAGTTGAAGTTGAAACTGTAGCTACTGCAGCTGCAGGCTTGTTGCCTATTTATTTAACTTCTGACATCAAAAGAATCTTGGTGGTGAGGGACTTACCTTACAGAAAACATTTACAGCATGAGACAATTTAAGTTTTAATTTAAAAGTTTCTAATGTATTTGTATTAACATACAAAGATGTGGGTTAAAGAAGAGTTTTTAATCATTTTCTGTGGAAGCTTTTAAGGAACAATAAGGAATGTTCTGGCTCCATGAAAAGCTGACAAAATCTTCAAAATATCCAAAAGTTGGAAAAGTTAGAAAACTTGCAAGTGATAATAAGGAGCCCTTGATAAAATGGTCTCAGCTTTCTGTGTCAATGTCTGGGTTCACCCCCATCATCTGATCATCTAGAAAACTGCATCTGGATGCCCCACAAAGTCCCATGTGTCATGGGGGGCACGCTTTTCAGAGGGAGATGAATCTAGATTTTTGTGATTGATTTATGATCTAATGCTGAGATTATGTGTGTGAGTGCTACATCCACTTTAGGAAGGGTAGCCTGCATAAAGTAGAAGGGACAAAAAGAGCTCTCTCTCTCTCTCTCTCTCTCTCTCTCTCTCTCTCTCTCTCCTCTTGCTCTTGCTCTCCCTCCCTCCCTCTCTTCCTCTCTCTCTGTGTTTTTCTGTCTTCTGTTAGTGTTAACTATTGCTCCTCTGCCATATGCACTCTGCCCTGGAGCCAGCCAATTATGGACTGAAACCTCTATAAATGATGAGCTAAACAAACCTTTCCTTTCACAACTTTCAATGTTAGCTATCTTGTCCCAGCAATGAGAGAAAAGTAAGGCATTCAGTTAATAAAACATAATTCACAAAATGTAGATTTTTGGTTTGGATTAATTTGGAAAATAAGAAAACAAACTTTTCTCACATTTTTAAAAACACAAATGTCTTTATAAGTGCATAAATTCAAGGCTGAGCCAAAACTAACATGATGGGATAAGAATGTTATGAAAAGGGAAACTGAAAACAGACTGAAAAACCAAAGCATTATCATTAAAGAAATAATAATTGAATTGGAAAGAGCAAGGAACAGAAAGAATACTACTGCTAATCAAATTATAGGTATAGAATAAAGCCTTGAAGGGGCTAAGAAGATACTTCCGTGGCACAAGTGCCTGTCTGGCAAGTGCAAGGTCGTGAGTTTGAGCCCCTGGTTCCCCCCCACCCCACCCCCCGCAAAAGAAAGAATAAAGCCTGAGACAAAGTATTCATGAAAGTTTAAAACAATGTGTGGGGACTAATTGATCTCTTGGTGTACCCTGGGAAGAAACAGCAGTAGGAATGAGAAAAAGAGACAAGAGGACAAGAGGGCAGGTGTTGGGTGGTGGCCCATTTGCCTGGTTGAAAAGGACCCTAAAAAAGCAGCGCTAGAGCAGCGCAAACTACCTTTGTCACACAAGGTAGCCTAGTGACTAATAGCTGACACTGACCAGGGAGGATGCTTTTTTCAGGACTATGGTAGCTTGATTGCTTCAGGTGCTAAGGCCCTGTTCTGCCCTCCCACATCTGACCAATTTCCAGCTTCAGCAGCTCTCAACATATTGAAGCTATCAGGAGAATGATAACTGACATAGAAGATACAGGATAACTTATATTCCCGAAATAGTCTAAAATATGAAATAGTTGGTACTTAAAATTACAATACAAGAAATTTTATCTGAATTAAAGACATTTTTAATAAGATTGTCTGTACTTGGAAAAAGATATATGTTATAATAAAACTTACTATAAGACTACACCAAGACATAGCCTAGTCAAAACCCTGAATTTTAGGGATGAAACAATCTCAGCAACGTGGGCAGAAAAGCAAATAACAAGCCTGAAAGGAGTTAAAGTCAGTCTTCCTTAGACTTCTCGATAGCATCTGTCAATGCAGTAAGACAATGGAATAATTGTCCTAAGATGAAAATAGCATAACTAATAATGTGACACCCATTATGGCAATCCAACACAAAAGCAGTGAATGTAACAAGTGATCATTAACCCTGTGGAAGAATTAATGGAACATACTAACCTTCAGCCTGTCTGTAAAAAAAACAAAACAAACAAACAAACAAAAAAAAAAAAAAAAACCAGACAACAGACCTGCCAATTCATTGTTCATCAAATAAAAAAATTCAGAAGTGGAAGAGTTGGAATTATGTGTTTTGTTTATTTGCTTGTTTATGTTGTTTAGAATTGAACTCAGGACCTCATACATGCTAAGTACACCCTCCATTACTAAATTATAACCCCATACCCTGGTTTCTTGTTTTTGTTTTTGTTTTTTTTACAAAGACCAATGGTAAGCATTCAATCCACTTTAATGTCAAGAATTCAACATATGGAAGTTGTATTTATGCAAGGAAACGTAGTGTTAAAGCCCAAACAATTTAAAAATAGTAATACAACTTACAATGTTGGTAGTGAAGAAAAAAGATATAATAGTGTGTGATCCTGCTATACTCCTGCTTCTTTCACAGCAGTCAGTAAATTTGAAATGTTGAAAATTAAAATGTATAGCTTTTAAAATCTTGAGCCTAGCATGAATAAGTTTCATGTTTTCTTAAGTTGGAGAGCCCTTTGTAAAATATCTATCTATCTATCTATCTATCTATCTATCTATCTATCTATCTATTTTAGGCAGTAGTGGTGGTAGTATTGAGAATTAAGTCACAACCACAGGCCCTTTTTATTTTTTATTTTAAAACGGTCTCCCTAAATCTCTAGCTTAGGCTAGGCTCAATCCTGTCATCCTCTCACCTCTGTTTCTCAGCATGCTGAAGTTAAGTAGTAGAATAATACTAGGTCCAGCAGACCTTTCCTTTACTTTTCTACTGAAAATGTATACTTTAGCAATAACCACTGGATTACAGATGAAATTAAACAAAAAATTAAACAATATCTTAATGAAAATATAAATACAACCTACCAGATTTTATGGGATGCAATGACAGCAGTTCTTAGAGGGAAATTAATAGCTCTGAATTCACACATTAAAAAAACAGAACAGGAACAAATGAACACTCTCATGGAGCACCTAAACCAACTAGAAGTGGAAGAGCAAACATAATCCAAAGCCCAAAGACGGTAGGAAATTATAAAGATTAGACCAGAAATTAATTCATTTGAGACAAAGAAAACAATACAAAGATTGAATGAATCAAAAATCTGTTTCTTTTAAAGATTAAATAAAATAGGTAAGTCCCTAGCTAACCTCATCAAAAAGAGGAAATAAAGGACTCAAATTCAAGCAATAAGGACTGAAAAGGGTGAAATTATTACAGACTCAGCAGAGATTCAGAGGATAATAAATAGCTACTTTAAGAATCATTACTCTCACAGAATTGAAGACACAAATGAAATGGACAGATTCCTAGAAAAGTACAAATTACCCAAAATGAATCAAGAAGATATAAGAACTCTCAACAACTCAATAACAGCCAATGAAATATGGACTGTAATTAAAAAAAAAAAAGCCTACCGACAAAGAAAAGTCCAGTACCTGATGGATTCACCACTGAATTCTACAAGAAACTTATAGAAGACATACTTCCAACACTCCTCAAACTCTTCAATGAAATGAAAAAGGAAGCAATCCTTTCAAAATCATTCCTAGAGGTAAGTACTACACCGGTACCAAAATCAGAGAGAGATGCAACTAAAAAAGAAAACTACAGGCTAATTTCTCTGATGAACATAGATGCAAGCATCTCCAATAAATCCTCACCACCAGAATACAACAAATCATCAAGATTATACACCATGACTAGGTAGGATCCATCTCAGGGATGCAAGGATAGTTCAATATACACAAATCTATAAATGCAACACTCTATATCAGTAGACCCAAAACCAAAAATCACATGAGCAGCTCGATGCAGAAAAGGCCTTTGACAAAGCCCAACACTCAGTCATGTTCAAAGTCCTACAGAAAATTGGAATAAGACCTCTACCTCCACCTGATGAAAGGTGATGAAAGCCATCTATGACAATCCAACAGCTAACATAATTCTAAATGGGGGAAACCTGAAGTCTTTTAGTCTCAAATCTGGCACAAGACAAGGATGTCCTCTATCACCGCTCCTATTCAATATAGTTCTAGAATCATTAGCTACAGCCATTAGACAAGAAAGAGAAATAAAAGGAATAAGAATAGGTAAAGAAGAAGTAAAACTATCACTATCTGCAGATGACATGGTAATCTCCTTGGAAGACCCAAAGAACTCCACCAAAAAGCTATTAGAATTAATACACAAATTCAGTAGCATAGCAGGTTACAAAGATAACACACAAGTCAATAGCATTCCTCTACATAGATAACAAACACACTGAGAGAGAAATTAGAGAAACAGTACCTTTTACAATAGCACAAAAGAAAATGAAATACTTAGGGATTAACCTAACTAAGGGAGTAAAAGACCTTTTCAATGAAAATTGCAATATTCTGAAAAAAGAGATCCTAAAAGATTTCAGAAAATGGAAAGATATTCCCTGCTCCTGGATAGGAAGAACCAACATTGTAAAGACAGCCATACTCCCTAAATTGCTATACAGATCTAAAGCAATTCCTATCAAAATACTATCAACATACCTTACAATCCTGGAGAAATCATTCCTAAAATTTATTTGAAACCAAAAAAGACCCAGAATTGCAAAGACAATCCTGGGCAACAAAGATAAGGCAGAAGGCACTACAATTCCTGACCTAAAGTTATACTATAGAACTACTATGATAAAGTCAGCACGGTATTGGCAAAAAAAAAAAAAAAAAAAGAAAGAAAGAAAAAGAAAAAATCTGAGGATCAATGGAATAGATTAGAAGATGCAGAAGCAAATACAAACATACTCAGCCACCTTATATTTGACAAAGGGGCTCAACACTCTTACTGGAAGAAAGATAGCCTCTTTAACAAATGTTGCTAGAAAAACTACACCTCTACATGCTGAAAACTAAAACTTGGCCCAAGTCTATCACCATACACTAAACTAAACTCAAAATGGATTAAAGATCTAAATGTTAAAAGAGAAACATTAAATCTCTTGAAAGAAAAAGTGGGAGAAAATCTTAACATCAGGGTAGGAAAACAGTTCATGGATAAAATGAAGATGCAAGTTTAAACTTGAAAGCATCAACAAATAGGACCTCCTCCACCTAAGAAGTTTTTGCACGTCAAAAGAACTTACTAACAACCCACATATTTCAAAAAGATTTTACCTAGCCGGATGTGGTGGCTCACGCCTGCAATCCCAGCACTTGGGAGGCTGAGGCAGGAGGATTGGTGCGAGTTCGAGACCAGCCTGGGCTACAAAAGTGAGCGCAGGACCAGCCTCAACTGCATAGCAAGACCCTGTCACAAAAAGACAGAAAAAAAAAAAAAAAAAGTAAAAGATTTTACCTAGTTAGCATTCAGACAAAAGTCTTCTATCTAGAATTTATAAAGAACTAAAAACCAATGGGGTCCTAAGATTCACAGACCCAATCCAAAAATGGGCATCTGAGATGAACACACACTTCTCAGAGAAAGAAATTCAGCAAACCTATAAATACATGAAGAAATGCTCCACATCGCTAGCCATCCATGAAACGCAAATTAAAACATCACTTCGATACCATCTCACTCCAAAAAGAATGGCTATAATAAAGAAATCAACTAACAACAATTGCTGGAGAGACTATGGGGAAAAAGGAACCCTTCTCCACTGCTGGTGGGAATGCAGAACGGAACACCATTACGGAAAGCGGTGTGGAGGCTCATTAAAAAACTAGAACTGTAAATCCCATTCAATCCAGCTATTCCCCTACTGAGAATTTTCCCAGAAGAACTGAAAACATCATACCATGGCTATATCTGTGCACCTATGTTTATAGCAGCCCAATTTGTAATAGCCAAATCTAGGAAACAAACAAAATGCCCATCATTTGAAGAATGGTTGAAAAAGATGTGTTATTTTTATACAATGGAATATTACTCAGCTATAAAGAATGATAAACTAGAAGACTTCATATATAAATGGATGTATCTTGAACATATACTCATAAGTGAAATGAACCCTAAATGTATAAATATCGTATAGTCTCCCTAGTGTAAGGTCTCCAAAGAAGCAATAAAAATGGAGAGGTATAACACAGCTGAATGGTAATCAAGGACTTAAGGATTAAACAATGAAGTGACTGGAAGCAGAAAAGAAAGGAAACATAGCGGGAGTGAAACCATGCACTTATGTACACAGGATGAATCAGATATTGGTCCTAAGAACCTTCAAAAGGTTTTTCACATTGGTGATAGCAATGTGCAACACTAAGACTATGCTTGAAACGCCTGCCATTCTGGTCTTTTAGATGTGTACTGCTTCTAATGTAAACTCAGTTACTGTTATACTCTCATGTAAGTGGTTGGTTAACAAAAAAAAAAAAAAAAAAAAAACCGGGTATTAATTGAGAGTAAGAGACTAAGCAAAATGCCATAAGCTTGACAGACTACAATTTTGCACACCCTTAGATTTCTAAATGTCTGTGTAAAAATATGTAACTGCTTCTATCACATTCTTTATCACATTTATTAGAATATCAATGATTGATAGAAAATACCAATTTCAAGCTAAGTCTAAGATATTTGATATTCAGAAAGATAATGTTAAGCTCAATTACCTACGTTATAGGGTAATAGTATCATGAAGCTTCTCTGCTGGAGGGTTGAGAATATAAGTTAACAGACTAAAAATTGGAGAAAAAGAAGGGCTATGAGGATAGCCAACATTTTAGCTATAGTCCTTCAAGGTCAGTGAACATGCACGACATAAGAGAATCTGTGTTGTAACATCCTGTAACTAAGTGGTGTCCCAAATTTTCTGGTCAAGGAGATTATGGGACCACAGAGGAAAGGGATAAATGACGTATAGTGAGCCTAAAGAGAGTCACCTAGAGAAAAAAAAATTTTCTCTGGCTTTCACAAAAAGCAAACTGGTCAAGCAATGGCCATGACTCATCCCAATGGCTGACACAGACAACAGCTCTACAAAGCACTGTGCATGGTTCCAAAGTTCGTCCCAAGGGGATTTGACCTTGGAAGATAAAAAATGTTTTGTTGTACAGGTCTTGCTTTAACTTGCCCTTGATCACCCAGCAGAAAAGCTTAATTATAAGGCATAAATGCAGAGCTAGATTAGTATGATGAGTTGTAAGAGGCTTAAATCAACAGCCTCCAACATTGCCAGTTTCACCAGTAACCCAATGCAATTATGGAACATTGGACTATATATACAACTACTTCCTCTCAGTTCAAAGGGAAGACATTTTTTCTTTTTTTTCTTTCCTCACCAATATCGATTAGAAAATTTATCATATCTATACCCTGTGCTCTCTATAACTACTATGAGAACAACAATATGCAATGTGTCAATTATTGTGAACGTACTGCTAAGGTGTTTTGAAACTATCATACTGTTATTTCTTATTAAAAGTAATAAAAAATAAATTAAAAAACAAAGCTGAGATTCTAAATGATATGCCATAATTTTAAAACAGAGATTATATAGTTCAATATTTGAATTTCAAAAAGATATAACATTGGCTTTATATGGCAAAGGAAAAAAAAAGCTGGTACTGTTTATATCAACATTTTACTATGATAAGGAAATATTGACAGGGAAACCTCAACAACACAGAAGCATGAGAAGGAAACTTTCTACAAAAGAAGGTGAAATAGATGTTAGTAAACTATGCAGCAACTATGATGTCACTTGAAATACAAAGTATTGGGCATTGGGTGTGTTTTACTTAGTTCTAAACATGTGTGTCATAAATAACTTGACAGTTTACAAAAACATGTTCAAAATATTCGAGAACTGATCCAGAGGATTGGGACTTGAACTCATAAGAATTAATTTATAGCTGAAGAAAAACAAAATGCTTCTGCCCAGAGAGCTACACAATTTTTTGTGTAGCACATTAGTGAGCTGACAGTGGAACGGGCAGTTGTGGCACTGCAAAGACTCACTACAACACCAGGAAAACAAAAGTATGTCAACTGTTCCCCTAAACAAAAGGATAGAAACACAGAACATCCATGCTATGAGTGTAAGCGATATTTGTGTATGAAATATGCTGTTATAGTGTGTAAGGATGCCTTGCTTATGAAAGTTGAAACGAAGATTATTTCTTTGGTAGACTTTTGCTTTTTTAGCTCCATTGTACCTGATATAGGATTTTATTTTTGATGTTATCTTTTAGATTTTATAGCTGTAAAGAGCTGTAAGTAAATACCTGATGGGAATATGTAGATGTCTGCTACTGTATATTGTAATAATAACCTCCTATCAAAACAGCAAGGTACTAAGACATCAAATATGTTCTATAAAAGGGCCATAAAAGCAAAATACATATGATGTCAGTGTAAGCCATATGTTTGCACGGTATCTGCTGTTGTCATGTGTGCAGAAGGCCTTAGGTGTGATAATTGAAGTACATGCTGTTTATGTTTGTGAAGTGGCACTGATGTTTTCATTGTAGTTCATGTAAGAATGTATTTGTGTTGTTCTTTTTGATTTTGTATATTAAAGGACAGTTGATGTTGAAAATTTTGATGCTTTTTATAACATTCAATAAATATTAAAAATTCAATATTCTACTTTTTGCTGTTTTTCCTGTTAAACACTCATTGCTTAATATAACAAAACTCATAAAATTGTAATTAATAATTCATGAATAGAACTATTTTCAGGAACAAAGGCAGGTCTGACAGACCCATGTTTTTGTACCTTTATGACAAAATTAGTGCAATGCTCTGCAGGCATGCACCACCACTTCTGATATATAAAATAATGGTTGTTGAGATGCATAAAGATATATTTGAAGCTTAATATCTCCTTTAATCTTTTTATGTTCAAAATCAAAATTTTTAATTTAAAAAATGGTACTCATGGCCCAGGAGTATAGAGGCATAAGGATCTGCCTGGCAAAGGCAAGGTTCTGAGTTCGATTCCTAGTACCAAAAATAGTATTCATATTTTAGAAAAATAAACATTGTTAAAAAATTAGATGCAAATATAGTAGGATAGTAACACGGTTCATTTTAACTAATAGAAATAGATGCCATAATTTATCTTTGGTCCTTTTTAATTTCTAAAAGTCAAAAAGTAAATACAGCAAGAGAGTGGTGCTGGAGCTAGGGTTATAAAATAGAAGTGTGTCTCAGACTTAATCCTAGGTATATCTTCAGTAGCTTGTGTACTACCACATTATACCACTAATGTGAGGTGTATTTGCATAAAGGTTTTGACCACTGGAAAATGAAAAAAAATCATAGCTGCTCTGTTTCTTCCCTCCTAGCTACTCCTCAGGCTGGCCTCCAGCTCTGGCTCCGCTTTGCTCCTCCCTCGCTGGCCGGGTAGGGAAGCACAGAAAGGCACACTGCAGAGGTGCATGGCAGCAGCCCGAGCATTCCGAATGGCTGAAGCGGGAGAACCTCATGTTCAAGCCCAGCCTGGACAACTTAGTGACTGAGTTAGACCATATCTCAAAAGAGATGGAAGGAGTAGAAAGGAGAGGAAAAGAAAATTAAAAAGGAATTAGTTGAATTACGTTCATGTACTAATTCCCCGTAAGGAATTTAAGTATCATGTACTACAAGCATGTACTAATACATACATACGTACATACATACGTACATACATACATAGATATATACACTCAGGTCTAGGAATATAGCTTAGTACAAAGCTCTTAAGTTCAACCCCTAACATCACTAAGCAGAAAAGTTTCTATGTCCCACTCTCTCACTCAGGCACCTCAACTTGGCAACTTCTCTTGAAGACTCAAATGCCTAGTGAAAGCACTTGAAGACTCTAAAATGACCCTTGCTGGGATTGAAGAATAAGGAAATGAACTAGCCTTGGACTGCGGACAGGCTCAGGACAGGAAGGAGCAGCCAGGAGAGTGAGGGTCAGCTAAACAAACACATTGATTATTTTTCCTTAATACTTAAGTTTGCTATTCTTTTGCCCAGATTTAGGTGTGGACATCAGAGGAAAGAATGAATTTGGAGCAAGCAAAGCTGCTGAGTGACAGATGTCTCTTTTAGTCAAGCATCTGCATGGTTCAGTGATTCTCACCTTGGCCTGCCTGGCTACACCCAATAGTCTTGAGATCTAAGTAGGAGAGGCCCTGGTGTGAGCCCCATGTCACAAAGCCTCAGCACAGTAGGGACTCCTCTTCCCTCACTAAATGAGTGCTTGGTTAGGTAAGGATTCTGAGCTACTTTCCACATCTAGAGATGAAGATTATTCTGGTATCCCAGTCTTTGAAACATAAAGGGATCAGTCCTAAATTCATTTAGCAAACAAATAAAAAACCAAGGAACACAGCTAAATGTTTAAAAGAATGGTCCCAATGTCACAGTTCCATCAAAGTTATTGTCTTAGTGACTTAACTTACCACAAGGACACAGTATTTGGCACCTACAGTTTAAAGAAGAAGTTTATTAGCCTCACAATTCAATCCATGGTGGGCTGGCTTCAGAGAAGTGACACAGCATAAGGACATGGCGGTAGAGAAGCCGATCATGTCATGGTAGTCAGGCAGCAGAATGGAGGGAGAAACCAGGAAGGGAGATCATCTCTTACAGGTCAGATGCCAAGGGACCCGCCTCTTCTGACCCCACTTCCTAACATCGAGTCATTTATTATTTGTTTATTTATTTTCATTTTATGTATTTAGTGCAGGGTCTCACTACACAGCTCAGAGTAATAGTGATCCTACTATTTTGAGCCTTCCCAGTGCTGGGATTACAGGTATACACCACCATGCCCTGACTCTGTCACCAGCTCAGTACACCCTGGGGGTGGAGCCCTCATGGCTTGAGGGACTGAGGATCGAACCCTAGTCCTTGCACTTGCCAAAGTAAGCACTTAATCCACTAAGCTATCTTGCTGGCTCTCAGTGAGTCATCTGTAATATATCCTTAAGTCAATCCAAATACATGAGACCTAGGGAGCTATTTTAGATTAAAATCATATCGGTAGTACAAACTCTTACTTCTAGTTTGTTATCATACCTTCTCTACGAATAGAATTCCATTCAAATACCCAAGAGCACTCCACATACATACACATGCACTGACTACATTCCCCACTGACATGAGGAGAAGGTGTGTGTCTCACATGAACTTGCTCATGAGAAAAAGTTCCTAAATCCTTTGATATTCATATGTGTACATCTTTATAGATATGCTTGAAGCAGTGTATGGCTAATTGGTCGGTATCATGCTGTTACCCATGTTTCAAGAAAAGAACAAAGTATGTGGGAAATATTGATGAACTTTGTTATTTCTTAGCTCCTGGGAAGACTGTAGTTATATTAGTCTTTCCAACTATCCCCTTTACATTGGATGCCAATAGCTAATTTCTTCATGCACCTGCATTAATGTAATCTATAGTAGTGTTAAACAAAATTATAATTGTATTAATATCTCACATGTCTTGAGTACTTACTGGTGCTGTGCTACGTGTTTCATTAGTGTTTCCTCATTTAACAGAATTCCTGTTAAATATCTTAGATGATGAAGCTGATAACCAAAAAGGTTAAGGCATACACTCCTGATGTGGCTCTTACGCCTGGGGAATGAGATCCAAGCCTTAGTCCGGTTGATTCTGGGGCCGTAGGCTCAAGCCCTGGAGCAGCATTTGCACATTTCTGCTAGTCGCCATCCCACGTGAACAGCATCATCGTCTGCCCACGCCTGCGGAGCTCCTTGGGAACAAGAGCGGAAAGCCTTCACGCATCTCAAGAAGAAAACCGTCACCATTGTTGCTGCAATGATCTAAATACAGAATACTTAACTCATGACTATCTTAAGGGCTTTTATATTTCACAGACTTAAAAATCTAACAATTATTCATAGTAAGCCAAAATAGAGCCTTTCTCTCTACCCCATCAGAGATTTATTGAGGGTGCAGTTAGCAGAACTATAAAAATTGTAAAACTTGGCTGAAATGGATTCATCACATTTTGGATCTCCTGCTTCTCTAGAAGCACATGTAAATATCTACTCTAAAATAACACTGAAGATAGCAGTGGCTGGAAAATTGGGTAAAGGGATCAACTAATATGTAATAAAGCACATAGCATTTGTAAGACATGTGGAGATGTAAAAACTAGTATAAATCTAAGCCCCTGCCCTCCCAGAGATCGCAGGTCCTGTTATGTAACAACAGAATGTTAGTTAATGACACTGACAACAAGGAGGCAGAAAGACAGCCCAACACAGAAGAACCTCCAAATCAATACCTGTCCTACTGGTAGGAGTATCAATGTCACTTAGCTTGAAGTAGGGCCTTGTGGTAACACAGATAGCACAGAAAGGTGGAGGGAGAAAAGGAAATTTAAGACAAGGGTGAAGGCAGTGAGAAAGAAAGCAAGGGTATCTCATGGTGCAAACTCAAGAAAGGGGAGAGAGAAAGCTGGGGCGGGCAGTTTGCACGCAAGGCTACCGCAGAGGCTGCATGAGCATGGAGGATGGGAGCGCACCAAGAAAGCTCTCCTACAGCTTTACTGTTTACTCAAAGACCCCACCAAAGAGTAGGAAAAGCAAAAGCTCTATCAAAAATGGAACTCCTGGAAATCTCGCTCTCTGGGGCATCTCAGCTGTGCGTTCTCTGAGAGCAATTTTAGGGTGATGACAGCACTACCCACCACCCTAAATCCACTCTGAATCTGGAACTCATTCCAAGCAGATAAGAGACAAATAATTAAAATACAGTGTGTACTTATAAGGCTGGCTAGAAAAGAAGGTTTGATCTATGACCAAATATGGTAGCAAATTCTTTTCTACACATAAAATATAAATTAAGTTTATTGGCCCAATTAGGGGGAAATCAATGCAATCATAAGCTCCCCCCCCCATCGCTCTACAGCCCACCCTCCTATTCAGGTCAAGTTGCTGTACATTGTAAAGAATGAACCACATAGATGACTCAGGCAAGTGATTTAGAAAATATGACAGAGCGTTCTCAGGGTTCTTGTCCTCTTCCCAACACCGGCAGTCAGATACAGAGCCAGGGAGAAGAGGTGTTTCCCATTTCCCTCCCAATACTGGCCCTTCCTGGGGAGTGAAAGCAAAGGTACAAGGAGGTAGAAAAGAAAGTCTGATTATTATGAGTCTCTCTCTGCCTCTGCCTCTGTCTCTGTCTCTCTCACTGCCTCCCCCTCTGTCTCTCTCTCTCCTTCTGTCTCTGCCTCTTTCTCTCTCTCTCCCTCAGCTTTAGAGTATAATAAATGAAATGCCTTCCTGTGTTTTAAGGATATTGTACCCCTTTTTGCTTTTTTCAATAAGCATAACACTTTGTTTTCTGAGAAAGCCAAAATGAATATAATTTCTAGCATCATTTTTATGCCTCAGATGTTTCAAGATTTAACATGTTGAAATTAAGGATAAAGTGCAATTATTATATTTTATATAGTTTGGGGGAAATTATGATTTATTTAAATATTAGTATTTGAAGACTAGTATTTAAATTGAATCAAATTTAAATATCCTTTCCGGGGCTGGCCAGATAGCTCAGAAGATTAAAGTACCTGCAGGGATGGAGGGTGATCTCTGGTGTGCCATGCATGGCCAAACCCCGGTGCAGATGGAGAGGGTGATTAAGACTGGGCATGGTGGTGCACACCTGTAATCCCAGAGCTTGGGAGGCTAAAAACAGGAGAATCACTACAAGTCTAATCTGTGTAGTGAGACTCTGTAGACCTGTACTAAATACAGAAAATAAATAAATAAATAAATAAATAAATAAATAAATATCATTTCCAGAGCCAGGAAGATAGTTCAGTGGCACAGCACCTGCCTGGCAAACAGAAGGTCCTGACTTTGATTCCTAGTATCTGTCTTGGTCACTTTTTACTTGTTGCTGGGACAAATACCCAACACTCAAAATGAAGGAAGGAAAGGTTTATTTAGCTCACAGTTTGTGGAGGTTTCGGTCCATATTTGGCTGGCCCAAGGCTGAGTAGAACAGAGCAGAGAGCATCCAGTTCGTGGTGGCAGAACAGCAACAAAACGGTGGCAGAGGCAGCCAACCCATCAGGGCAGCAGAGAGCAACAGCAACAGCTTGAGTCTGTCTCTCTGTCGCTCTTTATATTACATTCAGGCTCTCTGCCTTAGGATATCCGCCCTAGACCACACCCATAGTCTCAGCCTTACTCAGACTGATAATCCTATCAGTACTAAAACACAATCCCAGGGATCATGAACTAAGTCTCAATCTATAGAAGCCACGTGCCATGACTGCATGAGGCTTTGGGGGGACAACTAGACATAAACCATAACAGTATCTATCTATATCTATCTACATTTACGTCTACGTCTATATCTATGTCTGCATCTATCTCTCTTCTCCAAAAAGCTAAAAAGGAACAAACACATTTGTTCTTTATTTACATTTTGCAAGAAAATCCTAAAAAACAAAAAAGGCTACTTGCAAAAGGGCGTGCATTTCTCTTTTCCTTTTCCTTCCTTGAACCAACCTAGCTTAAAACTTCACTGTGTTAATCACCTCAGCGGAGCACTGAACTACGCACATGAAGCGAGCACTGATTGATTCAAAGCCTAAAATAATCCAGTGTACACTGAAATTTCAGAGATGGACTTGTGCATTCGTGTGACTCTGACAAGCCCATGAACTTGACAGAGCTCCTCCCCAGAGTAGACTGGTGATTCTTTTAGGCACAAATATTGTAGGAGCAATGACTTCATTTTGGCATTGCAGTTGCTTAGGTTGGTGCCCAGTTCCCCCGAGGCAGAGTGCCTGGGAGCAGCCCTCTGAAGCCTGGGGATGTCACCTAAGGAGGCATGGAGAACTTCTTATGATGTGGCACAAATGAGCTTTAATCCTCTCAGTGCAACCTTGGAAATCCCTGTGGTTCTTGCAAGGGGCCAGTGCTGGCCACCTGTTAGGGTTTGTCTCTAGTTGTCCTCCCAAAGCCTCATACAGTCATGAGGCAGGGATTTCTAGAGTTTGAGATTAAGTCATGATCCACTGGGATTATGGGTCTTAGTACTGCCGGGGTTGAGTGTGAGTGCCACACCCAGCCTGCGCATGTAGCCTGAATGCAATTTAAGGGAGACAGACTTCCTCTCTGTTGCCGTTGTTGCTGTTACTTCTCCGTTTTTCTCTCTGTTCTTTGCCACCACCACAAAAGGTTGCTCCCTGCCATGTGCCATTCTGCCTTGGCGCCAACTGAGTATGGAATGGACTGAAACCTCCAGTAAGTAGGATCTAAGTAAACCTTTCCTTCCTTCATTTTGAGTGTTGGGTATTTGTCCCAAAAATGAGAAAAGAGTAACTCAGACAACAGCCTATTACAAACTTTGAAAAGACACCATCATCCAACTGGCTTGGATCTCTGAGCATCCTGAGTTAGCAGTTCAACATCACTAGTGACATTTAAACAACATAAAAATACAAGTATGAGCTGTCCACACTTGACACACACACATGTCAGAAGCCAGCCAACTTCAGATTTGATACTTTTCTTGAACCAGGTCTGTTCTACCTCCCAGCTCTCTGTACTGATGTTATAGACACCATCACCCTAAACCAGACATCTCTAGCTACAATTCCACACTAACTTTCAAACACAGCACAAACCTCTGAGCTCACAGGGAGAGAGCTATAGTTAAACAACATTTTAAATCAAAGCACAGGCTTTACCAAGGTCAAGATGGTGGCCTATATATCTTTTTGATTACTTGTTGTGTGTAAGTATCCTTAGTTCTGGGGTACTTATGCTATTGGTAACACACATTAGTGATATCTCATGGGTTTAAGAGCTTAGACAATTTAGAGGAAAATGGACCAAACTTCCCCTAAAATGAATAGATTCAGTCCTCAAAGCTGTATGTCAAGACAAAGCCCTAAGAAACACAGAGGTGGGAAATGTATTGTTACTAAATCCCTGGCACATAGGATGAAGCGGCAGTCTCCTTTTTTTAATCTCCATGGGATGAAGCAAGGGTTCTTCCCAAACTATCAGTGTTAATCTTCCCTGTAAACTTACAAGAAGCACAGATTTCTGGGTCTCATTTCACATGCACTGAATCGGGAACTCTCAGACTGGGGCCCAGACTATATGTTTTAAGGAGCTCTCTAAGTGGTAGAAACACTCACTAAAGTTTGAGAAATGTTGCTTAAACCCCAACTGTCCTCATCTTTTCTTTAAGCTATAGTTGACCAAATCACAGTTCTCTTCCCTGTCACAAATTAGGTACTGTCTATTTTTTGTGTAACCCTCAAATCCACAGGGAAGAAGTACTGTAAAGGTTAATATTCAGTGTACAGAGCACCAGGAACACATACCATTCCCCTCTTCGAGTCTTTACAGTCTCTATAGAATGTCACTGTCTTAAATAACATCCAACTCTACTCACACCATACTATAGCTGTTGGGGAACATTAGAAAGAAAAACAAATTTATATTAGTTTAGACCTCTCATAAAAAGGTCTTTTAAAAGGTTAAATATCCACTATCTGATTTCTACCTGGATTCCAGTTCAACAAATGACCTTAGTTTTAGTACCTCTGCCACTATGACACAACTAGTTAAGCTGTAAAAATTTTAGAAACTCACTTATCCTTCCAAATGTTTTCTGGCTATGTGAGAATCTGACCAGTAAAGACTGTTTTACTCATTTTCATTTCCTTCTTTCTTCCTTTCCGTCGTCTTTTTTTTTTTTTTTTTAATTAGCCTCTTTGCTCAGTCAGCAAATTGGCCCCTGCATAAAGAACACAAAAAACAATGAGAAATCTTTTGATATGAAATTAGTGAGAAAGGCAGGCTGGAAAAGCCAAGAAATACAGAACTCAGAGAAGGGAGGCATTTAATTTAGTAAGTAAAGACAAAAGGCACTGAGCTATCTCCAAATAGGTGGGGAGATGGCTCAGTGGAATAAGTGTTTGTCTCCAAGTGCAAGGTCCTGAGTTCGATTCCTGGTACCATGAAAAAGCCACAAAATGCAAAGACAGACATAAACAAACATATTTCACAAAGATATTTGATATTTGGTCCAGCTTTGGGTAGCTATTATGGTTTGGGGGTTCTCATAAGGGGAACAATATAACATGGAACACATTTTATAATAGTATTTTATAACGAATCACCCAAGCATAATATATAAGAAACACAGGAAACCTGTCCACACACATAGACACTAAAGACTCCAGCTGAGGGCCTACATCCTAATATCCTGCATGAGCCCAGATGAAAACCTAGAACTCATAACAATACCTCCCACAAATCCAACTGGAGGCCTAGAGCCCAAAACAAAGTCCCATGCAGGTCCACTTCACAGATCTATGCTGGAAATGCCCAAAGATCAGGGATGGAAGCTAGAAAGTCTATGCCAGCAGGATGAAGGATCAATATTAGTAGGTTGAAGGATATAAATTGGAGCTAGGAAGCCACACCCAAGGTAAACACCAGAGCTCCCCCAAAAGTACGACAGCCATCCTCAGCAACAGTGAGGTCCTGAGCTCCTTCAGTGATGAGGAAAGCAGAGTTTCCGTCAGGAAAGCCAATGCGACAAGCTTCTCCATGAGGCTAGGCAGTGCGCCATTCTCCCTTCCAGAGCCAGGCAACAATGCTGAAGATGAGAACCAAGGCTTCGCCAAGGTTCCTAGGGTAAGCCAGCATGACAAGATCCTCCAGCAGTCGAGCCCAAGAGACTAGCAGCTTCCAACAGCGGCAATAGCTTCTCTCAACAGCAACCCTAACAGCGTTTTTTTGTTGTTGTTGTTGTTTTGTTTTTTTGGCAGCTTCACCTGTTCTGCCTCTAGGCTGCTGGCAACAGTCCTCAGCTGGGCCTCCTGAACCCAGCACAACACTAGTTTAATTCAGCTGGGTTTAATAAGTTGCCCCTCAGTTAGAAATCCAGCACAGCAAACCTTTAGCTCAGTGTGGGTCTGCTCAGGTAGCCATTCAGCCCAGAGACCTAAATTAGCACCATCAGTAAACTGAGCAAAGGAGGCCTTTATCTACTTAACAATCTATTTCCAAGCAACTTGCTTTCTTGTCCAGAAAAGTAACCATTGGTTCAGATTGCTATGAAGTAAACAGATTTCCTTTCCTCCCTTTCTTATTTTCTATGTCATTATCTTTTCCCAAAATATTGCAAAAAATTGCTTTGTTTATTTTCAGGTAGTTCAGTGGATTCTACCCACATTTTCTACGAGTACTTTGAAAGACAAAAGGCCCATCCAAAAGGAAGACTTATAGTTGATCTAGAGAGCACTGATGCCCATAATTGTGACATTTTGATCTGGGTGATGTCTGGGGGAACAATTTTCTTGGTCACAAAAATAGTGTTTATTGAGGGTTGTTTTCAAACGGTCAATTAAACATCAGGTGGCAAATGATGGGCTCAGTGACTTTTTTTTATTTTCCTCTGACCAAAATAGTAGAATATTCATAATAAAAAATAAAAATAATTTTCAAGGGTCAGTTACAAAGAATACTTTATCCTTAGTGCCATGGAAGCTGGAAAATTAGCCAAATGTGTGAGAGCAGGGCTAGGCCTCAGTGTCTAAAGCAGACAAGCTACCTCAGTCCTGAGATGAGCATCCTGACTGGCTCACGTTGGCTGTTAAGGAGGCAACCTTGTGTCCCATGCCATTAACTTAGCAAAGGTATAAATAAACACCAATACTGTTAGTCACGAGGTCGTGTTGCCAACCAAGTAGGTGAGTCACTGCCTGGCACAGCTCTTGTCTTCCTGTCTATCTTCATCCCTGCCGCTGTTTCTTCTGGGAACAACAGACCACACTGAGAGACCAACAGATCCCAACAGTAAAATAATTAAGAAATGAATAATTTAACAGACCTCCTTAGGTGTTCTTTTTTTTTTTTTTTTTTGTGGGACCAGGGTTCAAACTCACGACCTTGCACTTGCCCAGCAGGCACTTGTGCCTCGGAGCTATCTCCCCAGCCCCAAGTGTTCTTCTTTTTCCTTTCCCAGTCTTCCAAACAAAAACACTTTATGTTTCATTTTTATTCCTTATGTTCCTGAAATGATCAATAAATCCACTAAGTTTATAACTTTCTCTTATCTTACCCCAAATGTGCAAAACCTTAAGAGGTTTTCTCACCTTTAAGTTTAGAATGTTTGGGGCCAGGCGGGATGGCTCAGTAGTCTAAAGCCCCTGCTTGGGAAAGCTTGGGCGGCTTCAGGAACCGAGGTTTGATCCGCAGCACCACATGCTGCGACAACCCTGCCCTCGGGGCAGGATGAGCAGGCCATGAAAATGAGTGAATAAACAAAGGTTCTGAAACAAGAAAAAAAATAAATAAATAAAATAAAAAATTCTTAAAAAAATAAATTTAGAATGTTCGTTTCTATTCTCTAGTTGTCCAGTAGGTGATCCCAAAAATATATATACACAAAGAGAAACAGTAGAGAAATTCCCCCAAACAGTGTCCAGCACATACAGTCAAGTAGATCTCTTCCATTCCTCTTTCACTTAGTAAGCAAATATTTTACAAAGACAAAAGCTATCACTTGGTTGAATGACACTGGCAAATGACACATTCCCAGAGGAATATGTTTGTATGGTTAGAAGTTAATATTTTAATTTTTATCTCACAAAAACCCAGTACATGGGTTATTTGATTTTTCTTTGACATTTTGGTTAAACATTATGCTATTCCAGAAATATTAAGTGCTTACAACAGTACCTATTACATGGTAGGTATTTGTAACTGTTAATAAGCATTTCTTGAGAACTTGTTATTTGCAGACTCAACGTCTTGCTTTCTGCACGAAATGATTCCTAAGAGGAGATGGACATTTCTCCTCTCAGTGCTCTGCCTCTGACTATGAAATCCTTTGTGTACCAGGTATCTCTGGCCTCTTCCTTCCTCTATCCTCACTATTCTCATCACTGCTAATGAGACAAGTACTCTAAAAGCCTGAGCAATTGGCTTGTAAATCCATCTCCAAAGTTCTGCTTGACACTATGTCCTCCCCTGGGTCCACTGCAGGAAATAATGCACCAGTGGAAACCTGAACCATCCACTGCCATAGAAACATATATGAATCAAAATGCAGCTGGCCCATAGCACAGTTACCGCTCCTCCTCTGTACTAACTCCAAGCATTCTCATCTCACTGCTTTGCTTAAAAGAATGCAGTCATCCCAAGCTAGCCCCCAAGTAACCCTTGCATCAATAAAAAAACCTTCAAGATTCAAGTGATCCTAGTGCTTCCCATAGAGCTCTCTCATGTGGACCTTCCTTGATACTCTCTTACCCTTTTCCTGAGCAGGGACCTTTTTGTTCCTTGTAGCTCCCCTTATACTTCAAAAGCTCTCAGAGAGCCCACTTAACTATATTCTATTATTTGTTTGCAAGTTTACTTGAGTTTGAAAGCAGGCACTTGGACTTCTTTCTCACCCTTTGGTGAAATACTAAATAGTGGCCTATTTAATATATAGACGGTAATAAGTAAGTGTTTTTTCAGAGTTTGGGAGATAGCTCAGTGGTCTAAGCATCTACCTGGCAAACACAAGGAACCAAGTTCAATCCCCAGAACTGCATGCCTTGTGGGCCCCAGAAACCCAGACATATTGTGCCAGCCTTGAAACTGAATGCAGTGGCACACACCTGTAATCCCAGCACTGGTGAGGCTAAAACAGGAGGACCAGTGTGAGTGTGAACTGCACAGGGAGGCTCTGTATCAAACAAACAAATAAATAGAAATAAAAATAAATGGTTTTTAGGGAGATCTTCTTTGTTTTCAGAGCCCGATAAGCAAATGTTACTGATGCCAACAAGCAGAGTAAGCACCTATTTAACCTGCTGTGGACCCACTGAAGAATCCATAGCAGAACTTTCCTGAGTTCACTGCTGCATGAAAACTTAGACAATATTTTGCCCAATTATCTCATTTAAATAAAGCCACATTATTTTATTTTATTTTATTAGTAAGGGTCTACAGGGTCTCACTACGTAGATCGGATTTGCAGTGATCTACCTGTGTTCAGCCTCTTAAAAGCTAGGGTTACAGGCACGCGCCACCAAAAGCCACATAACTTTAGAATGGGAGTGAACTTGAAGATCTCATATAGAATTCCTAATTTAACATATGAGGAATCTGAAGTCTCCAGAAGTTAAGTCCCATTGCTAGTAATTGGCAGGGAAAAGACGTGATGTGATCCTAGTCTTACCCCTTGCCAGGTGCTTGGTTTACTACCTCAAGTCCATGTTCAAAATTGCTGAGATTCCGTCACTTAAAAGGCTCAAGCACCAACCTGGAGAAAGCACTGGCATGAACTGGATTCAGAAAGAGGAAGACAACCTTCACCCACTGCTTTCTTTCTGTTTCTCATCAATGTATAGCAACTCAAAGGACTTAAGGAGGCCCTTTAGGTTACTTTAGGATTCATAAACTTGTCTGCCCCTGAACCACATCCTCTGCAGTGACCAAGTTATAGAGTAGAACCTTTCCACCTATTGTTGCCTGAATCTGTGTTCCACATAGACCTGAAATGTCAACAGCTTCTGACTCTAGGATAAAAGAGAGGAAAGCTGCTTTCATTAGTAATCTGCTTCATCCATTACTTAAGTCTGTACTAAATGCCACATAAAGAGCTGAGTACTACAAATACACAGCAACTGAAATGGAATCCCTCCTCTCAGGGTGCTCAACAACATTTATGATATCTCCTACCAAGAACACCTTAGAGAGCACAATATGTCACACACACACACACACACTCGTTCATACACATGCACAAGTGCATTAGAAGTGCAAATAGCCCTGGAGTGGCTACTTTGCCTCCTGAACTTTCATTCCCATAGTGAATACCAGTTAGGCATCTGTATATCTCTTCCCTTGATCCCCAAGGTCCAATGCACCATGTCTGAATGACATGAAGGTTTGCAGGTTGTTCTACCAAGGCCAAATTGGATAAAGCTTCAGAAATGAAGAGAATGTGAGTGGCAAAAGATTCTTGGAAGAGGGTTGGTTACATAGGTTGGCCGTCTAAGTGCCTGCCTGGAGAGCACGAGGACCTAGGTTCGATCCCCAGTACCACATGCCATGCTGGCCCCGCAATCCTGGGCATGCCATGCCAACCACTGAAACTGTGTGGTGGCACAGGCCTATAATCCCAGCACTGGGAAGGCTGAGACAGGAGAATCACTGTGAGCCCAAGTTGCATAGTGAGACCCTGTTCCAAATAAATGAATGAAAAGAAATTTTTTTAAAAAGATTCTAGGAAAAAAAAAAAAAAAAAGATTCTAGGATGACAAAAGGTAGCTTAATTCCCTCAACAAACATGCCCTACAGACAGAAAGACTGTGACAATTCTCACATAACTAGGAGTCACTGCTTCTCTTCAGGTGTCAATGTGTAATTCAGGAAAAGCTTACAAATTAGTACTATATTACAGCAGCTGGAGACCAAGGTCGAAGAGAATTCACAATGTTAGGCAATTCGTATCACTCTTAACTTCAACTTTATGTAGTTTTGGACATATGTGAGGGACAATAAAAATTTGATCCATTGGCAACAAGATAAAATCTTTCAGTGTCACAAAAAATACATACACACACACACACACACACACATATATATATATGTACATATATATACATAAACCTGAAATACATATGTTCAAAATTTCAAAATGAGTTTTAAGCATCAGCCTTATGTAGAAACTCATATTCATCAACTATAGTGTTTATTCTACATCTTACTTTTAACAGTTCTTGGTTATTTTAGGAGAAATATAGTGACTTGGAGCACTAGTGTCACAGAGATAGTGCTGGGAGCACTGGTCAGTCTGATCAAAGGTACCTGGGGGAATGGGTCTGTTTGGTCTATTTGGATGGGTGCAGTGCTTTGTTTGTGTTTAAGTGTAGAGAACAGAAAATAACAAAGGGGCTTTTCAAGGGTAGAGACCCTACAAGAGGTTCTGGCGTTTCGATTGGAGTGGGGTCTGAATGTCATGAGCCCCGTCAGTTCTGTGCCTGGCTAAGATCTGACAGATCCACGGTGTGATTTATTGTGGTGCATTCATAAAAATCAGAGCAAGGGTATGGAAAACATGATTATTCTGTTTCTAGTTTTAATTTCAAAGCTTTCAAGAGAAATACATTCATTTTTAATTCACACATGACTTATTTACCTGCTGTAAATTTTGTGGTATATCTTTCTACTTCTCCAAGTAATATCTCAAAACAACTTTACTCTTGTAACTTCATCTTATTCCTCATAAATAAGTACTATTAAAGTCTGGTAAATTTCCTCTCCTTGGTAATTTCTAGTTACTTTGACATTGATTGAAATGTCCCTTAGGGTATCCTGTGTTTGTCTGTCTTCACATCTCATCACCTTTCACAGTACAGAACAAGGTCATGTATTACCAGGCGCTCACTTAAGAAACCTGAAATGAACAGAAACAGAGGAAGAACCTGACAGCATGAGCAAGAAGGGAGCCCTGATGAAACACTAAAGGTGAGCTCCCTGCTTCACCTGTGTCTCTGCCCTGCTCCAGGAAAACCATCCGAACAAACCCAGGTTGAAGCCATGAGTTCCCCAAATCCTGTGAGCCAAGTAAGACTCCAGGACTTAAGGACAAACTCAGACTCACCATATCCAAGATCCAAAGGAAAAGGCAGCATTCTTTCTCAGTTATAGCAAATGTCCTGTCCTCAGGGTTTCAAAGGCTGCATGCTGGTCTCCAAAGAGTTATTTTCATTAGCTATTTTTTAAATTTAATTTTAACTAGTTATGATTTTTACTTCATAAATTAACCTTAGAAGTAGATTTTTATGTATGTTATGAGCTGTAGATGCATGTTCAGTCCATTCTTAGTGAATATTGTATCTAAATTTTATTCATCCTTTATAGCTTTCATAACCCTGACATAATTCCTTGACCAAAGAAATTTGAAAAACTGAAAAGAAAAAGAAATAAAAACTAAAAAAGACAAGGGACAAAATTAAAGTTTACGAAAAGAAAGAGTTAATGTTTAATTTTTTGATCAACTTTGTATACCCATATTTGGTAATCTGAGCAACAAATCTGATGATAACAGTACACAAAATAACAACCATTGTTAATTTTCCAGTCTTATTTTGAAATTATGCAGTATTTGTGTTATTTTATATTACTTTGCTTCAGTCTTTGTTCTTGGGTGCCCCCCCCTCCCCCCCCCGGGGATAAAAACCTCTGGGAATTTTTTTTTTTTTTTTTCTCCTCTGGAAAAAAAAAAAAAAAGTTCCCAACAATTGAAAAATGTCTTTCTTTAGTAGTCTGTATAATTTATATAAAGTTTCTATGCATTATCTATTAAAAATTGAAGTAGCTGTTTCTCAAACACTACTAACTACTCAATTTCTCTAGCTCATCTGCTTGACAATTAAGACATGTACTTAGGTCCTGCTGTACATCTGTTGGGTCAGCATATCTGGGAATCATTGAGTCCCAGAATCTTTAGTTCCTTGGGTTCCCCAGAGGTTCTTGAGCACTTCAAGGTTAAAGAACAAATGCCCAAGTGGTTCTCAATAGTGCCTATGTTAGTTCACCTGGAGAGATTTGAGGAACTCCAGAGCATTCCTGGAGTCATCTTATATCTATAAATCCCTCAGACAATTATATTACTGGGGCTCCTCTGAAACCACTGTTTCAGATGCATCTGTCTCCCACTTTAACCCTCTTGCAATCTACAGTACCAGCTAAATCCAGCAAACAGTAGACACTAGGGAAGAAGGGGAGAGTGTCTAGGAAAACAAAACAACATACAAATGTCAGTCTATGGGACAGTAAAACTGGGCAAACTGCCTCACAGCATGAGCTTTCAAAAGCAGTCAGCTTCAAAGTCAAAGTAAGTCACTCTCACCACATGAGAGAGTGACATTCGATGGAGGAGCCCTACAGAGGATCTTTGCTGTCTTGTCCATTTCCCACTAATAATTTAAGTTGAATCCATGTCACTGTTCCTTGGACTGATCTGCAGTGCCCCCTGGAATTAGAGGAGGATAAAGTAATCCTTTGTTTTAAACATGCTCAGCTGTTCCCTGAAAGCAACTGTATCTATTCTGCATAAGCCAATTGGATAAAGCTGCATCTGTTGTGTGCTACAAGCCTCCCAGAAGTCATGCCCTATAAACAGGAAAAGTACTATTTCCCCAGATTAGAGACAATAAAACTGGAGGGAAAGTTTGAGATAGCGTCTAGAGCCACATACTAAAACCCAGAGGCTCTGACCCAAATCTAGACTTTCCCCTTCAAGTTCATCAGTATTTTCCTTAAAAAAAAAAAAAAAAAAAAATCAGATTGTATGAAAAGACTTCACCTTCATTTCTTTTATGATTCTATTATTTTCCACTTTATTTTTTATAATCACTTATAGAGTCAATCTACCTTACTGTGCTACCTAAATGGGGATAGCATACATCTAATTCACCTCATATTCCCATGATACTCAGCGCTGAAGAAAAACAAGGCAGGCAGTCAATAAATATTTCTTGGATAATTAAATGAAAAGACATAATAATATATGTTTAAATTTTCAAATTATATAAGGTACAACCCCAGAGCAAACATAACCTTGCTGATAATCACAAATCAACACGTCATTTTCTAAAAGAATAGACCTCTGCGTCCTTCTCAGAGTGGCATTAATCGTTAATAACCATAATTAGCCTTGTTTTCAGTCCAACTAATTATGACTTTAGCTCTTTTGAAAAAAATACCCAGGACAAGTACAGCTGAGTCAAATAGAATTTCTTGTTTTCATTTTTTGAGGGCTCTCCATACTGATTTCCGTAGTGAGCATACTAATTTCCATTTCCATCAATAATGAAGGAGGATTTCCCCCACTAGCATTTATTGTTAACTGAATTCTTGATGGTAGCTATTTGTTCTAGAATGGGATAGAATCTCATAGTTATTTCGGTTTGCTTTCACTAAAGGCCAGAGATGTTCAGTATTTTTTTCAGATTTTTTTATTTATTTCTTCTGAGAAGTGCCTGTTGATTTCAGTTGCCTATTTTTAACTTGGCCTTTATTTTGGAAGGTCTAAATTTTTAAAGTCCTTTCTGTATTCTAGATATTTTCTCTGTGTCTGAGGAGTAAATGGCAAAAATCTTTTCCCATTCGGTAGGTTATAGCTTCATTTTGTCAGTTGCATTCTTTGTCCTGCAGAAATCTTATTATTTTTATTTATTTATTTTTAAATTATTTTTAAATTTTATTAATTTTAATGAGAAAGAAATAACAATGAAACAATTCAAGGCAGATTAGTAGGACAATTACAGTAATTAATACATTGCATATTGTTGTCTTCATAGTAGTTGTTCAGAGTACAAGTTGCAGACATGGTGAGATTTCTAAATTTCTGAGTAAAAATGTGTAATTGTTTTTTTCACATTCTATAGAGATTTATTAGAATATCAATGATTGACATAAAATACCTGTTCCATATTATGTCTAAGGTGTTTGATATTCAGAAAGATAGTGCTGTTAAGCTCAATCATGTGCCTATGTTATAGGGTAATAATATCATTAAACTTCCCTGGAGGGTTAGCAACTTCAGTTTGCAGACCAAAAAATTAGAGAAAAAGAAGGGCTACAAGAATAGCCAATATTTTGAGCCTATCCCTTCAATGTCAGTGAGGACTCAGGACATAAGAGAACATGTGCTGTAGCATCCTATAATGCAGAAAAATTTTAATTTGATACTATGCCATTTATTGTCTCTTGGTTTTGCCACCTGTACAGCTAGGGTTCCGTTCTTGACTACATCTAGTTCTTTAAGAGTTTTATCAATTTTAATCTTCCAGTAGATTAAGCTTTTCTGTTGGGTTATCTAGGTCTTTCATCCATTTCCATTTTAGCTTAGTACATGGTGAGAGATACAGATCTAGATTCATCCATTTGCTGTGGACAATCAATTTTCAGACTACGATTTGTTGAAGAGGCTATTTATTATTTCTCCAACATAAGTTTTTTTACCCCTTTGACAAAGATCAGGTAAGAGAATGTGTTTGAAATTGTTTTTGCATCCTCAGTTCTGTTTCAATGATGTATATGTATACTTCTTTGCCATTTTTAACCACCTTAGAATACAGTATAACATAAAGTCCAGAGTTGTGATCCCTCCTGCCCTTTTGTTACCTGATGTCAGGAGGGAGCAAAACCCCCTCACTGTTTTTTGTAGCTCACGCAGGTCAGGGCTCCACATTCCATCCTGGCCTTGTTTCTGGGGAGCCCAGCTTTCTCTTCAGTGAGCTGCAAAAGCCAAGAGAGAATCACTTTCCTTCTTTCTTCTGTACAGTGGGCTGCCTTTCCAACTTCTTTATCACTTCTAATTTTTCTCTAGGTTCCTGGCAATCTATTTCTCTTTTTTCTTTTCCCACAAGTTCTTACTGTCTAGTATCTTCATTGTTGATTTCAGAGAGTCTTAATTTGGGTACTAATTACTGCTTCTATTTTCTTTCTCACAATTTTCTTTATGTTAGACTTCAAATTTTACTTACTCTTTTTTTATGTACTGAGAATTGGAGTCATGACTTTGCGCTTACCAAGCAGGCACTGTGCCCCTGAGTTTTATTTCTGACCCCAAAAATTTACTTTAGAAAAGAATAATATGGTTGGTGCCATTTAAGTAGTGGTGCTCTGCTTGAAACAAGCTACTACTGAGGGGTCAATATTTTTCCACAAATGGGGGACACAGACAGTGTTTTACTTCCGCTCAAAATTCAGATGCATGTGGGTTGTTTCACTGGTATGTGATCTTTATAAATGTGTGTCTCAGATTCAACTATGTTTTACCCATTACACAGAGACTTCATGCTGTTTATGCTCCTTCTACTTAAACTCACCTACCCACCAAACACACCTCAGGATATGAGCATATCTCTCTAATTTTATATTCTCTTCATCTATCTTAGGTTGGTCAACAGGAAGTATTTTGTGAACGTGTCAAGACTCTAGGAAATGACTTGCCCCAGATAGCTAAGGGGCTTTGGTGAGCCCTCACCAGCCTCACCACCCCAGCATCAAGGGAATGAGCTAAAACCCATTCCCTCACACACCATGGCAGAAGCCCTGGTGAGCCCTACTCCCCCATCACCACCACTGCAGGAGCCTAGCAAAATTTCAGCCTGCTTCCCATCACTGTGGAACCCTTGCTGAGCAACAGCTCAACACCCCTCCCTGTTGTAGAAGCCATACTGAATCCCAGAAAGAGGGAGTTTTACTGAGATTACTACACTAGAAACTAAGACGGACTTCGGTATCAGGACAGTGGGGTAGTTGCTGTGGGTAAACCTGACCATGTGGATTACAAGCTTTTGGGAATGGCCTATGGGAAGAAATAAGAAAGGTTTGGAGATACTTCCTATAAGCAAAGTGCTGGAACAGTTTTGGCCTTTCTGTAGGGGAGGTTCTGATCAGAGCTCAGACCAGAAGATTGATAGAAAGCTGACCTATAAAGACCAGGATGGGGTTTCTGCTGGAAAGAAGGACTGAATTGGCTGTTGGACTACAGAACATTGGTGTTGTGCCTTGGTGCAAAGTCTGTATGAATTTTGGCTGTGTCCAGAGGCTTTGCCTGAGTGTGACACTAAACATGGAGGTCTAACTAATCTTTCAAAGCAAATTTCAAAGTAGTCAAATGTTGGGGCAGTGGCATGGCTATTGCTGGGGGCTCTAAGTCAAATATATGTTGAGAATAAAGAGCCAAAAGCCCAGCAGAACGACTGAAAATGTTGTGAGTTTGGCTAGAAAGAAAGCACCAGGCGGGCTGTGGACTGCAAAGATAGAGCTGAGATCTCCATTGCCCAGGAGAAACAAGAGAATAGAACAGATGTCCTGAGATCATCACAGGAGCCTTCAGATTCTCACCCTTTGCAGCCTCAGAAGCATGAGGGTGAGGGACTTTGCTCTGAGGAGAAAGTCACAGAGCCCTGTGTTCCAGAATGGAGGCATCTGCCACACCAGGTTCCAGAATGGAGGCGGCAGCCACACCAGATTACAGAATGGCACCGGCATAAACAATTTGTGTCTCAGAATCAGGATCAGATTGCTCAGAAATCCAGGCACTCAATCCCTACAGCTGAGAGAGAAGGAAATCTGGCTACTGCTCCAGCTGGCAGCAGACCTTGGCATCATCCATGTGGTATTGGTTTTACATGCATGCAGAATGCAGGTGTTCTGAGGTTAAGAAGGCTTCCACCTTGATTTCAGAAGAAGGCCTGGGAGGCCAGTAAGTGTGCCCTGGGGAGGGCAGTGTGCGAAGATATGAGTGAGAAGCCTACTCCATGGAAACCCCAGATGTTTGGAAAAGCCAGGACCATGGATCATCTAAGGAAAACTGCAAGGAGGGAGCAAAGCCAGCCCAAGAGAGAGGCTAGGGGAGCTACCACCAAGAGTGCCACAGGGGTGGAGCCACGTGGAGCTCATGATTTGCCACAGATTGGTTCAAATGTTCCACATGGAACTATAGGACTTAATGTTTGTCCTACTGAATTTTGGACTTGTTTTGGCCCCGGTGGTTTGTATCCTCCTGTGTATACCTTTTAGAATGACATTGTTTCTCTTGTGCCTTTGAATGTTCAATGAAAGTAATTTTTCATTTGTGTAGGTCCTCACAGTTGAGAGTTTGCCTTAAATCCTGCAGGAAACTTGGGACTAAGACTTTTCAGCATTGCTGAAACTGTTGGGACCTTGACAACCCTTAGAGATGGACTAAAATGCTTTCTGCAGAAAGGGAGGTACATGAGACTTTGGGGATCCAGGGGTGAAATGTTGTGGTTTGTGCTGTCCCCCCAAAGCCTCATGTGAATCATGGGGCTGTCAAGCACACGGTTCCAGGGTGGGGCTTTCAGGGGACATGGCCAAGAGAGGTACCAACTGTTACACTGAGAGCACTCACTGTCAGAGGTTCCTCCCCCGCTCCAGGCAGTGGTCTCTAGCGGTATGGAGCAGATCATCCTGGACATGGAAGTGCCCCAGCATCTTCTCTAGTCCCTATAAAGCAGGGGCAGCATCTTGAAACCCCCAGTACCTGTGAGCTAAGTAAACCTTTCCTCCCCTAAGCTTGTGTGTCAGGTATTTGTCCCAGCAATGACAGAATAGTAACTAAGACACATACCTCCAGTATTTTACCTTCAATTTTGGAATTTATATTATTTGCTAGATTTAGTAGGCAAATAAGTCATATTTTATGAAGTAATACTAACTGCTAAGAATAGTTACTAGGAACACTGTGTTAAGAAAGACTCTAATACGTATCCAAATTCGGCGATGACAAGACTCTAGTTAATGAACAAACTTACTCTGGCAGCAAGAGAAAAGAATGGAGCAAGAGCTCATTACGCATGTCAGGTTCTTAAATGTATCAAAACAGATTTTAAAGTTCTAGGAAATCTTATACTCTTAAATATAAAACACTGTTTCA
The DNA here is from genome assembly GCA_004027025.1 of Myocastor coypus. Taxonomy (NCBI): domain Eukaryota; kingdom Metazoa; phylum Chordata; class Mammalia; order Rodentia; family Myocastoridae; genus Myocastor; species Myocastor coypus. Next base: position 20,610 of record PVJA010004074.1, on the reverse strand, counting down.
TAAGTTGAAATTGTTTTATAAGACACTGAGTATTGAGGAATTACCAAAATATCTGAGTTACCCAAGCTGTCAATAGAAAGAAGATGAACATATTCCAATACAAACATCAACTTGTCACTCAGAGGGCTGAAGGGAAAATTCAGAAGAATTCGATGACTTGGTAACATAAGTCCTCTGGGTTAGCACCATCCTTCTCTAAATCCACTTAATTTCTCTAGGGATCATTGGTGTCCATGAGCTAGAAACATTTTCCTTCTAAAAATTATTCCTTTTTCAAAAATATTTTCTTTTTAAATAATTGAGGAAACAGAATAGAAGATATCCCAGGAGGAACTTATATATATATAAATTCTGGAGCAAATAATTACCTATTTGGGTTTATAAAATGTTTCCATTACATCCTTATCTCACACATATGACAAAACAACTTCTGTGTAGATTTAAGTATGAAAGCTTGTGTCATTTTTTCCAAATCTACAAAAAATATAGAAGTAAATATTTGGTCTCTGACTAAGGTAATAATACTTAAGTTTAAATCTAATGGAAACGATGGGAAATTTCCCCTTTTATGAGTACCGTTAGTTGTGCTGGGTTGGCTGCCTCGATGTCCCACATCAATTCAGAACGTCTATTTTTCACGATCATTTTGTTTTGGGGAAGAGTCAGAAATCACAGGGTGCCACATCTGGTGAATGAAGTGGGTGAGGACATGCCATATGGTTGTTATTTCACAGAAACTGCCATAAACATTTTTGATTCAAGACCTCAAAGCAGACACAAAAAGGCAGTCAGGAAAGAACTTCAGAAGCACTTCCAAAAGTGACAGGAACAGTAAGCTGCGTATATTCAGAGCAAGGGGGAGTATTTTGAGAGTTACTCATGGCAACCTGTCTCTTACTGTAACAAATTTTTAAATTTTTATTTCAACATTCTCTGTATTTTTATCAGAGATAAATCAGATATGGTTAATTTCTAATTTATTATGTATGATATTGTCTTAGTTACTATTCTGTCATTGCTGGGACAAATATCTGACACACAGCTTAGAGGAGGAAAGGTTTATGTAGCTCACAGTTCCTGGAGGTTTCAAGATGCTGTCCTTGCTTTATAGAGTCTGGAGAAGAGTCTGGGGTGCTTCCATGTCCAGGATGGTCTGCCCCATACCTCAGTGGGAAACCACCGCCTGGTGGGGGGGGGAGGTGGCTGACAGCTCGTGCTGTCACTTTAAGGGTTAGTGCTTCTCTTGGCCACGCCCCCTGAAGCCCTGCCCCTAGAGCCACGTGCTTGACAGCCCCATTGATTTACATGAGGCTTTTGGGGACAACTAGATACAAACCACAGCTGGCAAGCTAGCTTAGCATCTGTCAATAAGCAATCACGAGGCACTAAATGTTGTTCTGCCTTCCTCAGAATGAGTTTGCATCCATTTCTCCATCTTTTGCATTCTGTGATAGGTCACAAGACCATCTCCCTCCAAAATCTCCACAGGGTAGCCTTCTGGTGGAACCTGTTCTGTGTGTCACAGCTTCCACAATGTTTCAAGTGCAGCAGGCTCTGACAGGGCAAAAACTCAAGCTAAAACACCTCAGTCAGGTGGTTGTAGGATCCATACTGCCATGACGTCGGTCAGCCCTTAAATAAAATATTAGGTGTATGTCTTTTGTTAGTGAGCCATCTGCAACCCCTGTTCAGCTGGCTGGGTTAAAGGGTACATAGATTGGTAGGCCAGCTGTTTGGTAATTGTTGCGACCAGTTACTTGGTAACCCTGAGAACAGCATTCTCAGGAGGTAGCATCTTTGTTGCTAAGCAATAAAATCAGATAAAACAACCATTTTCTGGTTCTTACTGATCCAGTTTTAGAACACAGAATATAGGTGTCTGTGAATTCCTCTACAGCCACCCATAACTCTTTTGATTTTCTACCCACAGCACTAAAGAGTCCTGGCAACTTGAACATCCTGTTTATTAGGGCTTGTCCACTGCTGATGCAAGCTGGGCAGCAGCACTGAGCAGGAGGCACTTTCCAGCTGCTACTCCCTACTGTACCTGCCAGACCTTAGCGCTGGGACCTCAAGAAGGCCAAACACAATAACAGGAATTTGTAGGAAAGGAAGGCAAATATGTTCATAGTAATATTTTACCTATATTAAGTATCAATTTTGTTATTTGTTTGAAATGTCTATTTCACTTTCATATTTGCTATCACTCTATTAAAGAGCTCAAGGGACTGGGTAAGAGACGGACATGGACAGAGAAATTTCATTTCATTTCCCTCAGATCAGGTTTGAGTTATCTCTTCCTCCACCAAGGAACTGACTGAACTCAGACAATCAACACACTCACAACAGTGGGTCTTTCTACCTCAAAATTGTGAGGACATCAGGAAATGACCTCATGGGTGCATATTTAAGGTAAACTCACCATTTTTTTTTTTCAGTATTGGGGATTGAGCTTAAGCCCTTGCACTTGCCAGGCAAGCTCTTATTCTACTGAGCTATCTCCCCAGCCCCTACACCACGAGTTTTGCTACTTCACCTGGCAGTGTTTGAACAGAGGTGAAATATAAAAAATATGGTGTTGTGGTTTTGCTAAAATCCTGTCAGTTCAACTGAGCCATCCTGGCATCTACAGTAGGAAAGCCACCATTCCTCAGAGGCAGTGTTTAGCTCATGCCTGGGATTCCTGCACGCTGCACTTTACCACTGTGTCTCACATGTGTGAGCCTCATATGAGGTACATCTTGCGGGTTATTTAGAATGGTGACATTTTCTTTCCAAAAACTTATGCTATTAATGTTCAAAAGGGTTCACAAAGAAGTTCCTTTTCAATAGGAATCTCTACTAGGAATTTTATTTAATTTAAAGCACCAAATCATATCCATAAGGTACAAACGCACACCATATGGATGGCACATACCTCTGCCAGGGCAATACAGCATCTCCCATACCCAAGGTATTGCTCAGATAGCTCACTGAGGTTAGATAGAGCCTGGGACATTTAGCTGCAGAGTTTGCCCTCATCCCAGGAAATCACAGACACAGAGTAAGAAGCCAGGAAACATTTGTTCAAATTGCTGAATTAGGAACCAAAATAGAAGGAAGAAAGAAAGAAAGAAAGAAAGAAAGAAAGAAAGAAAGAAAGAAAGAAAGAAAGAAAGAAAGAAAGAAAGAAAGGTCAGCTTCAAAATATTTCTTGTGATAATTTTTGTTTTCTTGTTTGTATCCCTTTTTTACTTAGAGTGCTCAAAGTCCTCTATGAACCCTTTTCCAATCCAAGTAGGTTTGGAGGAAGCCTTCCTACCCCCATGGCTACATAGGCATGACATCACTGAGGAAATAAGCAACCGTGTTAGAATCCAAAACTAAGCCAACTAAGCAAAACATCAACCTGGACAAAATTCCACACAGCCCATCTTCTACATGTTAATTCATAGAGCTCTCCTTAAAATAATAATTTAGATAAACCAGCATTTACACTTGACGATGCTTGGAGTCTGTATAACAGAATGTATAACGCTAGAAGCAATGCTTGATGAAAGAGAATGAAACTGTCGTGCGTGGGAAGCGTAACACGGAGTGGCCGGCCAGGCCCTGGGCTGCGTGCCCTGCGGCTCCCTCCACAGGCAGAGTTCTGCGCTGAGCAAGGTGCCACAGACATTGGCAAGGGACCGAGGGCCACAAGGCAACCTGGCAAACTGAAGTAAAAGATGAAAAAACAAAACAAAACAAAAATCCCTGCCATTGCTTTTGTCCGGGCAAATGAAGGGCAAACCTTGTCTGATTTCTGGTGTTTTTTTTTTTTTTTGTTTTTTTTTTTTTTTTTTTTTTTTTTTTTTTTTTTTTTTTTTTTTTGCCTTTTTTGAGACAGGGTCTCGCTGTACAGTTCAGGCTGGCCTTGAGCTCAGTTTTGTAGCCCAGGCTGGTCTCGAACTCACACCAATCCTCCTGCCTCAGCCTCCCGAGTGCTAGGATTACAGGCGTGCGCCACCACGCCCGGCCATGATTTCTGGTGTTTATGGTAGTAAAATTTAAAGTAGACTCTGGTATTACAGAGTAAACGTTCAGATTGGAAAGAATTTTTAAAATTTTTATTAATTCATGTTCATGGTACATAATGATTACATTAATTGTGAAGGACTGATATAGGTACATTATATATCTCAATTCTTTTTTTTCCCTTCTCCACTATTTAAAATTCTTTTCTTTTTATTTATTTACTGTTTGGTCAGCCACAGATTTATTTTTTTTTTTAATAAATCTTGATGAGATTAATTATCATAAAGCAGATTAACACTAAGACTAATAGTTCAAAAATATATGTAAGACTCATAAAACAATTATATAAACCCAAGTACATTTTTAGCTATATTGGCTATGTGGGATTACAATAACTTTCTATCCTTTTATTTTATATTGCTAAAAAGGAATTTCTGATACTGTACTTTACAGTTTTTCTTTTTAACTTTCTTTAATCTACTTTAGGTCAAAAAACCTACTGCCCTTATTACTTGTAATTTACACATACATGGTAAATTTATTAGTTGATGGGCTAAGTAAAATCACAGAGAAAAATATCTATATGCTCTAACCTATATAGCATGAAAAATTGGTCGTGTTCCTCGACTTCATCCTTTGTTGAATTAATAATAAGCGGTAAGGTAAGTTCAAAAAATTGAAAATGATCTTCACGGTCTTTTCCAACCTTACATTCACATTAGAATCTATGTAAAATGATGTCCTTGTATGTTGGTAAGAGATTTTGGATATATTATTTCATAAAGGAATCATTTTTTATTTTAGGAACAAAACCCCTTGGATAAGATCTAAGAGCCAATATCACTTTTAAACAAATTGCTCTTTGTGGAAAATAACATATTAGGACTCCTGTGTGCTTTAATTTATTTTCTGCAAAGGACTCTATCTCCAATACTCAAATGTCAGAAACCTAATGTAGACGCGTTCACTTTTTCTGCTAGTTCCCATCTCTGAGTATTATGAGACACAGAATTTTGACAGATATATATATATATATATATATATATGCTTTCCATAAGGCACAACTGCACATTTCATCACCACACAAAATAAGCCTAAATAAATATTTCCCTTTTACTACCGTGCCCATGAGATTTGGTCCTAAAAGCATGATTTTCATCTGCATAGTCTTGCTTTTTGAAAGAGCTGAATTTTAACAGAATTTCCCCTTTCCTGGAGTTGGTGATTATTAGTTAGGCATCTCCTGCCTCTGCAAAATCAGAAAACACCTCCCTCTCGGTACCTGCTTTCTACTTCCTGACTCCAGAGCTCTTCAAACTGAAGTAAGTATTTTCTATATAGAGACAAGACATATTGAAAATATATAAGTAGTAAATATCGCCCAAAATAAACTCTTTTGATAATATACTTAGCTTTAGCATGATGCAAATTTACCTGATAATTTTTTACCTAGACAAAACTCTGTAGAGATTTTTTTTGTTTGTTTGTTTGGTTTGCTTTTTTCTTTTTCTGTCTCACAAAAACCAAGTGTTCTCCAGCAATGAGGCAACGGAAAAAATCAATACTTGCCATGTACCATGTAACCAATAGAATAAGGGGAATGATTTATGTATGGATGGATGCAGCCTGAATCAGCTGGGGCCTTCTACAGAGAGCAAGAAAAAGGGGAGAAGAGACAGAAAGAGAAAGAGAGAACAAGGGGCGGTAAGGGGAAGCTCACCTGCAATGATTATTTCCACACACAATGTGGCCAGATTTTTTTTTCTGCAGCAATAATCCCCCTCCCTGGCTCTGCAGGACATAGGCTCAGCCTGCAATCTGTGGAATATATGATGGCTCAGCTTTCCCCTCCTCTCCTCTCCTCAGTCACGATGCCATGTTCATATAAAGGTACCCTGAGAAGGAGAGAGAGACGCACGGCCTGCAGCCCTTCAGCCTCCAGCCATCTCCGCCCTCTGAAAGGACAGTGATGGGTTGACAAGCACTAGTTGACAGAGAGTCAAATCCTCAAGATTTCAAAAAACAAAGTCATCATAGCACCTCTTGCTAAGAAGAACAGCGGGAAGAGCTCCCAGACCACAGACGAAAACTCTTCCGTACCTCAAGAGTTTCTTCTGGAAATGCAGTTTGTTTCCTGGAAGTCCAGGGCACTACAACATTGGAAGGTATTTAATCTGTAACTTTTAGGACAGCTGAAGTCATGTTGAGAGCTGAGCTGTGAATCGTGGTGATGTGCTCAAGGCAGGAAGGTGTGCCGGTTGGAAGGGGCAGCTGGGCAGCTGTACATATGGTCCTATTGTATGCTGAATTCTGGTAGTTGTGACTTTAAACTGAGCTAATCATTTGCTTTAGGATGGCATAGTAAATGTATTTTTTAAAGGACAAAATAGTTTGTAAAATTCCTACTCCCTAATTCAAATCAGGTTAAACAAATCTGGGACTTTGTGAAAGATGATTTTGACAATTTTTTTGGAGTTCCTTTGTTTTTCAAATGGATTTGAATAAGGCTAAATTTACTTTTGTGGATTACCTTCTCAATCGTGCTTAAAAATGTAGATAGGAAGCTTGATAGCATTATATTTACATCAGTCTTTTAAGGAAGAGTGAATTATGTTATTTTATGAGGGACACAAGTGCCATATAATTTTTATTATGTTTTTAAGTTTTTACTCAGACCTAGTGTTGATGTTACACTAAGCTGGTCCTTTAAAATATCCTACATTTGTATATGATCCATTATACCACATATAATAAAGGGAAAGATATTTTAAATACCTCATATGTCAAAATAATGTCATACCATTAATGTTTAATGGAAACTAATGGTGTTTTAGTCACAGACTGTTAAAATAGCTTCCCCACACCCTTCAGTTGAGTATGCATGTAACTCAGCATCGTCATAAACTCTATTGATAAAATGCCGTACAATTAAAAAAAAGATCTATTTACCGTATGCAAATGTTCTTATGCCAACAAAATGCCATATTGTTTTTAAATGGGTATTTTAACCCCATAAGATTATTTAACTCTCTTAACAAAATTTCACGTTGCATTTGTAGTACGTACATTTGCATATGCTGGATGGTAATATTTAGCATTTGCTCACATATATGTTTATTATTCAACTTTAATTCATCCCACAATAATCTTCACGTTTCTGGCATTTATTTATCTCATTTACATTGTAAAGTTTGTGTGTTTATTTAGTAACGTTTTTGTACAAGGCATAAAGGTTAGAAATAAAGTATAGACAGAAAAATATAAAGAGCTACTCTTAGTAGTGCTCATCTTCTGAAGACTCTATGCTTTAATGTCATATTTTAGATGTTATTGAGGAGTAGTTAAGTTGAAGCTGTACTTGTAACATACTTGTATGTCATCGCTCAAATACCTAATCACTGAAAGATTTCCTCTACCTCTGTATAAAAGTATTTGGGGAAGATCTTTAGGTTAAGTGAATGAATACATACAATTTCCTCTTTCTAAACAACATTGAAAACAATAAAAATGTAGTCTACAAGTAAACTGTACATAGTAAAATATCTCTCAGTAATAGTAACACAGAACTGAGCATCCAAAGCAGCAGAAATTACGTGTATTCATTTTGGAGGTGGGGGGCCAAGCAGATACCTGCAGCCTCTTCTGTGTAGGATGAGAGGATCACCGCTTTTCACCACTTGATCTTGATCATCATCTCCTTTCCCTTCTACTGCCCTAAACAGGTAAGCAACAGAACCCATTACCATCACTACTTTCGGTTCTGCTGCCTCCATCAAGCTGTCAGGGTAAAGGTTAATAGAGACAGAAAAGCTGGACAGGGTCCAGAGAGAGAGGAAACTGTGAGGCCCCAAACTTCAGGTGCCCTGGCCAGAAGGAGCGCCCTCAGAACCCTATAGGCAGGAGCACGCATGCCAGAAAACGAAAGCCTGCGGAAATGATGAAGCAGGATCTCCAAAAGGTGCTATTGAACTTTAAGGTAAGCACAACATGGACCTTATTACAGGTTTATTTTAAAAGCTATGTCATTGCCACTTAAGAAAAACTGTTATCTATAGCACACAAAGAGATTAAAAGCCTGCCAAAGGCCATGGAGAGTGTTTAGTGAGTCTAGCCAAGTCTCTTATATCACTTGCAATGGGCTTTACAACCACAGGTATACTGGGTGTCAGTAAACAGAATCCTAGCCCTACTAATAATAATGGAAACACACAAAATGAATGAGTAAAAAACAAACAAACAAACAAGAAAACCAACCAAACAAACAAAATCTTGCAGGCGAGAGGTGGGAAAGTAAAAAGCCCAAGAACTAGTTTTCATTCTCAGCACATGTCCTTTGCTTTAAAAGTTAATTTCTATTAAATGTAACTCTTTGCTTTCCAGTGTAAGCCAGTAACCCTTCACTCCAACATGACATTAATTTCCTACAAACGTCAAGAGTTAAGATTCATAATTGAAACTTATGCTGGCATCTTACACTACAACGACAGAAAATTCCTCTCATTGTGAACAATGCATTCAGTGAACAGCTGCTGTGGTTTATTCTGCTTTATCAGTAGTTAAAATTTCACTGATGAAATATCCATTAAAGGGAAAATCAATACCCAAGCTTAACTGCCTGATTTGTCTTAATACCTCAAATTATTTTAAAAACTGATTAACATAGATAACTCACTGTTCAGGAAATGTGAGAAATAAGGGTTTCATATCTCCAGCCTACCATTCATAAAAAAAGATAATACTTAGCTCTTATTTGCACATTAATCCATTTAATAAGAAGTAAGGAAATAACTGATAAAATATATTTTGTTGAATTTTATCCTTGTATTCTGAATAAAAATGAAATCACCCTAACATTATAAGTAAAATAGCATTACTCCTGAATAAGAGGCATATTGATTATGTGTGAGAGATAAGTTGTAGGTGGTCCATTTAAAAACTCTGTTTCTTGCTCATCCATTTCTTTTTTCTCTAATTAGGAAACAGCATCCAGAGCATCTTGAATTAGTTTAATTTAATCTGAACATAATTAGATGGCACACTCCCATTCCTAATCTAAAGGAGTTCACTTTTTAAACCATGGAGAACTTGTACTTTATTTAACAGAGAGGCTGAGTAGGAACAACTACATGCGGCAGTGTATTTCTGGTCATTCAAATTCTGAGAAAACATTATTAGCTGTGCTTTCTAGACCTTGCCAAGGCATAAAAGCATTGGCAACAGCCCACTGAAAACACACACACAAAAAAAAGATCAAGAACAAGAATGATCAGATCCGCACCTCAGCTAGGTAGCCTAGCGCAGTAAGACCTGGGGCCTTGTCCTGCCCATTTGCATCTGCACCTTTGGAGCTTATGAGGAGCTGGAGATCCTTGCGTCTCTCACAAAGCTGTCCAATTCCTGCCCCAATCTGACATGGTTTCACTGTTGTGAGCTGCTTCATTTAAGCAGAATTTTTTTCTAAGATCTAAATGAGAACATAACCTTCCTTCCCTCACCCCCAGAAATAATCCCAAGGATGCGAGGGTACTAATAAAACAATTAATTGTGATGAATTTCTGATTTCTGCTCCTTTGTCTCGGGCTATTTCCATGGCAACATCCTCTCATCCTATTGTTGGGTTGTTCTTCATTCACACAGCGGGTTAAGCCCAGGGCAGCCAGGGCAGGCCTATGGTCAGCTTTTATTTTCTCTGGCCCTTCAGCAAAGGTTAGTTGAGGTCAGCAGAAGCTAAAGGGTAATTACTTTTCCTCCTCAGGGTTAAAGGTACACAGACTGCTATTGGGAAAAGTGTATGGATGACCTTCAGTGTTCTAATGTGCAATCTTCGCTTTTGTCAGCCCAAATGAGTATAACAACCATGACGCAACTCTCCTGCTCCAAATTCAAAGTAGAAAGGCAAGCCACCCCTTTTTGTAAAACGAATATACCTTAGCATAATATGCCCTTGGAATCAATTTGGAAAACTCAATGCGTAAAAGTGCTTCCTATGCCTTAAGTGAGGAAAAAAATCCAAGGCAAAAAAGTACAGCTGTGCACTGGTTTTTCTTATTTAATTAATCTGATCTGCATAATTTCCCAGGCTTCAGTCATTTCCTCAGGGCATGAGGAAAATGACTGAGAAGACTTTAAGACTAAGAAGAAAACGGTTTTCTTGACTTCATCGTCAGCCTTATTTTTCCCCCTTTAAAGATTAATTGTAGCTTTGCCTCTCTAGATGGATTGGCTAAGAGTTAAGTCAGACTGAAATATTTCCTCTATTTGCTTCCCTGTTCTTAAAGAAAGTGACTCTAAAATAATGGGAGTGGGGATTATACTTCAGAAATTCGGTTCTTAACAACAACTTTATCCCATGCACTTGCAGAGCCACTTTCAAACTTCAGTTGTCCACATTAATCTGAAATTTTTTTTTTTTTTTTTTTTTTTTTTTTTGTCTTTTTGAGACAAGGTCTCGCTACGCAGTTCAGGCTGGCCTTGAGCTCACTTTTGTAGTCCAGGCTGGTCTTGAACTCACATTGATCCTCCTGCCTCAGCCTCCCAAGTGCTGGGATTACAGGCATGAGCCACCACGCGCGGCTAATCTAAAATTTTAAACAGATGATTACTATGAGCCCCCAAAACAGAGCCAGCCACCACATGAACCCCATGTGCCATTTTCCTGCCATGAGTCAAAGGGAGTTTCAGCTCCCTGGACATGATGCGTGTTAAGAGAGGCACACAGAGGGGGCGTCAGGCCTCTTCTGGGGGAGCTTGCTGAGCCATCTGAAGGGAGCCACCTGGCCCATGCCTCAGCTAGGGGCGGTCATCTCTCAGAGTCTATCTTTATCTGCAGAGTTGACTCAGACAGAGGGATATTCAGGAGACTGAAAGCAGAACTTCTATTCCCACTAAGTGAAGTATAACCTGTTTCTCAGATTCACCTGTGTGCAGGCTGAGACTAGCCAGCTATGCTGTGCCCTCTAGGCTCTGACTCCCTGGAAGCCTTGAACTAGCTGTCTTTGCAGCAGTGTCCTCACCCTTCCTATTATGCCACCCCTCTGCTCGGAGCTCGTGCTAACCCTCCCATCTGTCATCCAAGGCTGCCCCTGCAGACTGCTTCACTGGTGCTAGTGCCATGGGACTTTAGCGCCCCTGCTCAGGCCACTCTGCCTCCCACCAACAGTTCATATACTCCTCGGTGTGGCCTCCCCCTCTCGGTGCCCCTACCCTGCCCACTACTAAATGCCAGTTCTCTTAGCCAATTTCCGTATTTTAAAAGGATTGTTTATAATTTAATTCCAAGAGGAATTCCTGCATGTTTGCCTCTGATATTTCTAAATAAATTGCATAAATACATATAAAGGACATGTTACATACTATGTATTTATTACATATAACACTAAATAATTATATTTTGGTGCTATACAATTTCATCTCTAAGCATCTGGACTCTATTAAAAAGCAACTTTTAAAAAACCTGATTCTTTAGATTTGAAACTTCAGGGGTCTCTTTCAACACTATTTTATGTTAGAATTTAAATAATTGCCCTTGATATTGATCTTGCAAATTCTATTTTTAAGTTTTTGCTATTTTCTACTGTCTGACAAAGGCTACATTGCTATCATTCTTTCTTTGGTTTTTTTTTGGAACTGGGGATTGAACTCAGGCCCTCTATCTCCCCAGCCCCATACATTGCTATCATTCTTGAACACAAGATCTTTGGACATCTTCATGTCACAAGCTCCAAAAATTATCTCCTTCAATGACTCTCCACTAACATCTGCTATTATCAATTCATAAGTGATGAGATAACAGAAAATAAATTATGATTACACTCCAAGGATGTTTTAAGAGAGATGCTTGAATTCTTCAAGACTCACTGAGTAGTTACAGATATGGATGGTGAGAAATAGGGACAATATTTAGAAACGGATGTAAGAGATCTAAGAAGGCACATGTCAGGGTCTGCCCTGTGACCTGACTGCAGACTTTCTGGTGAGGAAAGGGAGGGGAGATCTAGCTATGCCCATGCTGGGCTGACAGCAATGTCACTCTAGTAAAATTAAAATAAAATAGTGGTTTTTTTTTTTTTAATTGTTCATTCCTCAATTAAAGACCAAGGAAAAGTAGTCAACTATATTCTACGTTCACAACTCCATGACCAAAGGTATTCGTTGAAAGTAAACTTGATAGCTCTTGAAGCTCACTCTAGGGTAGTTACCAAGGACTTTGAAGAGTGTCAGGGAGAGCTATAGTTTTAATAAGGTAAGCTTTTGTAAAAAGTTATCTTTTCCTTTCTGTGTACTTCCTCCCCATGTCAGTCCTGCAGAATCTCACTTTACCTTGGAATGTTAATGCCAATAGGTCTTATCTACCCAACTACCATCAGAAAAAAATGTCTAGCTAAACTATTTAGCCATATGTAATGTATCTTTAATGATAGTTACATGGGCATTTTGGTAAAGAAGATGTTAGAATATCACTTGCCTCAGTTCTGCTAAATCACCTTTGAAGTGCTTTCTAAGTCAAGCACAAATTTAAAGCGCCAGTCATGTGCTAGGCCAAATCTTCTGGCCACACAATATATCAAACATGTTTATTCCTTTCAGAGCAGACACAAACCTTCTAGGCAAGAAATTCAAGCACTTGCCCCTAGCTGTTTCTTACTATTTCTTAAAGCCCTCTTATTTTCTTTTAAAATTCAGAGCCATTGGGTTCTGTATCTTTAATGGGCTTCCCTCCTTCCTATTTTGTAGAAAAGTGAAGTGTCACAATAAAGTTTAACATAGAAATGTTTTCACAGTAACAATCAATTCTTCCAACATGTGCCAGAAATAAATATGAGCTGTCACCTAATTTTTCTTCATGTATCCAAAATAAACGTGCCTCATCATTCCTTCTGATTGGCATCTACACATGTAGAATGTAAAGCCGCTTCCTAAGGACCCAACAGCAGAAACTTCTCTAACAGCCATTGAGTAGTTACAGAAAGTAAAAGGGGAACCTCTCATCCTAGTTTTTTGAGGAATCACCACTCTGATTTCCATAGTAGTTGTACCAGTTTGCATTGCCGCCAACAGCTAAGGGCCTCTTTTTTCCCTGTGATGAATATGATCATTATGTATATGTAAAATGTACAAACTCATTTTTTTAAATAAAAAACTAAAAGGAAAGTGTCACTGCCCAGAGTACTAAGTGGCAGTGCCACATGAGTAATGAGTGTCCAGTACTTGGCATCAGGGTGAGATGCTGGCCTGAACTAGGCAGCACTCATAGGACTGACATCAAACAGGACTTAAAAAGAAGACTGAACTATAGCGCTGCTCAGATTGAGCATTCATGTGGAACCCAGATTTCTCAGCATCAGCACAGAGGCACTGATTCAGTAGTTCCCTAAATCTGTTTGTAACAAGGTATCAGACATTAGTGATGTTTTCCTTCTCTAGAGTAAATTATCTATTTCTGGACTGGATTCATCATACTTCATCAGTCAGAGGGTCTTTCACCTATTGAGAAATACTTATAATTTGTAGGCACCAGACTCTCTCTTTCTCTGTCTTCTACTGTTTCAGTTTAGGCTGACATAGATTTTTAATGTACATGAACTACATGGCTACGTAAAAATAGCATCTTTTCTACTTTTATTTAATTGCAATACTATGAATCCTATGTTCCCAGAGAACCTATTTCCACATATTCCAAATCCTAACTTCTTTTGAAATTGTTAGGTCACTTTACCATTCTCTGATCTTAAATGGCCTAGGAGATTATCAAGATATAAAGTGGCTTGAAACCCTTTCATCAGAAGCTGGTAATTTTGAGAGGCAACTTAATACAGCGGCTAAGTCCATGGGCTGTGGGATCATTCAAGTAGACTGGGTTCTGAACCCAGCTCCATTTTCCACTAGCTATGGCTTCAGATGAATAATCTATCCTTACATAGCCTCGATTTCTCTTGCTGCAGAATGCAAATACCAATAACAAAACACTAATATGCATGCATGCATACATAACTCATAGGATTATTATAAGATTGGGTAATATAAAATGCATAAAGAGCTCTTAGCACAGTGTTTGAAGCGTAGCAATACCTAGATAAACAATGACCATTATTTGTATGAAACCCACATTATGAACAGTTAGCACAGGTTTTAAAATTCTGGCTCATCAACTTCATGTCAGATAAATTTAGTCAATGTAATATCTCTTTGAGCTTCAGTTACTTCATACTTAAGCAGAAATAATTTATCCACCTTGCAGAATAATTAGGAAGTATAAAAATAGACATATAACATTCTTAACACTGTTCGAGAAGACACCACGCCAATGACTATGACAAACAGCATTATTATTTGACACATTGCCCTTTATCCACCTGTGCTTGGGAAACTTCTACATTTTTTTTTCCATTAACATGCTCTAAAGAACATTTGAGAGATGTTACCGAAGCAAGACTGTTCTTATTGCTCTGTGGCCCATGTGCAAGTCAAAAAAAGACAAATATCATTTTGAAATTTCTCAGGCAAGCAATGTATATTAGCTATAAATTATATAACTTACCTCATGGCAGTATTGTTATGAACCAGGTTTCTTAAGAATATAACCAGGAAAAATTAAAGTGAACTTTTTCAGTTATTTGGGGCACCCAGGCAGCGCTATGCAGGGGATGAAGTATGTGTTTGATTCCACTTTTTGTACTTGGCAAGGAAAGCACCTCAAGTTTATTAGGAAGGAGAAAGTCTTTTCTCAGCTAATTGTGTTCTTAGGTATCTAAAAATGTGCTTCAAAATATTCGGGGCTTGTTGCTGTTGCTGCTTATGCAGTTCTGCGACTGCTTCAAATATATTCTTAGTATTGATATAGAATAATGAACAACGCAGATACCCCAGAATGAGCATATTCCTCACCATCTCCTCATTCCTGGTGCTATAACACAAGCTTGCCATTGACTTTGTACTGCAGACTCAGAGCAGCTCCTTCAAGAACCTCTCAGTGCTTCAAATCTGGAGCTAAGCAAGAGTGCAGCTTCACTTGTGTGTGCCTACTGCAGCCCAGGTGAGCCACTTCCACAGTAGAGCACTGCTTTGTAGATTTCATGGACAAATACATTTGTTTTTTCATGAGGCACTAAATAGAACACCAACTTTTTTCCCTATTAAGAGAGGCTTTTTAAAAAAATTTTGGGGTTTTAGTGGGGTTTTTTTGTTTTGTTTTTTAATAAGAAAAGTCACTATTTACTTCATTACTGAAAAGATACCTTATGAAGAAAAAGGAAAAACACAAATCAGGAAAATAAAAGTCAGTCTTTTAATATACATATTAAATGTATAGACCCATCGAATAGAGTACTGAAGGGCTCTAGCAATATGTAAACTCATCTGCTAAAAGACCACAGCACATCCTAAGCAAGATGCTGGAAGTAGGCCCAGTGGCTCCAAATCTCATCTCTGCTGCTTGCTACTTATAGCAATTGGAGCAAGGCCATAAGAAATTTCTCTGTACTCCAACTTCCTATTTAATATGTATATCATAGCCTGGGATTATATATTGTGCATCAATGGAACAACAAGGTTATATGAGAGAGCCCATAATTTATAAATCAAAGATATACCTCATACTAACATCAAAAAATAAAAATTTTCAGAATGTTTATATGGATATGGGTGCTTTATATTCTAGTTGTATCTTGGGTATACTGGACTGTGAAGAGCACCGCACACCAAATCAGGAAAATGAATCTCAGAAAGGTTAGAACATGATTGCATTGATCAATACAACAGGGAAATGAATCTTTAACTTATCCAGCAAGATCAGACACCTAAGACTGTTGCCCTTGGTCTATCCAACCTGCACCACTCATGTACATGTGTCATCAAAAGTGTCCTGTTGGATTCAGTAGAGACCTACCAATTTCTTAGCAATGACATGGAGCAGTTCTTCCCTCTGAGGTTCCTCTCCTTACCCCTCCAGGACAAGGTCTCACAAGGACATCAAGATGTTTTCCCTGCAACAAAGGGTCTGCTCACTCAGCTCTTCAAATTCAGATGTATGTACATGTGGTCACTGAGGAGTGGGTTTTGATGACTTTTAAGGAAGAATCTAACCTCCAGCCTCTGCTAATGCTCTTGCTCCACCCTCTATGCCTCCTCCTCTTCCTCCTCCCTTAACTCTTGGGAGTCTTCTGCTCCTTCTGGAGGAAACTGTTCTCTTGAATGTGACCTGCAATGTTCTGTTTTGAGAAGCAGTTGCTCACTCCATGACACCCTGGTACTTTCCCAGCCCCATGCTCTGTGCCTACCCTTGCTTCCCACAGGAGCACACTTCCCCAGGTCCTGCCTTCAAAGGCTATGCTTGGCTTCTGGCCTGGCTCATGTGTCACCTTCTCTATGGATCCTCTGACTCCTTTCAATCAAACATGATTTCCTTGCATTTAGGGACGCGCTGTGCTTTTCAGGCCTCCCTCACCACACACCAGAGCTTTTCTTTTTTATTGTCACAGGGCTCATCTTTTCCCGCTTCTAATTAGCTTCTTCACATTCAGACTGAGTTGAACTCTCACCAGAACCAAGGGCAGTCCCTGGCACTGATACATAGCTGCTTGGCATTAAGTCAATCTCCTAACTTTCTGTTAGAAGGATTCACTCACAAAAATACAAGGCAAAGAAAAGGGACTGCTAGATGCTAGTTTCTGTCCCAAATTTTACCAGTAGTAGAGATAATTCTTTTTTTTAAGTGAATTAATTCTTGACTGACAGACCTCAGCCTAGAAATGTAACATGCTTTTGGTTACTGCCCTGGAACCTGTCTCCAAAGAGTTTTCCAAATGTGAACACGTCAACTGCAGCCTCGGATAATGGGACATTTAGCTGCTCAAGGTGCTCGCCACTCGGCTGCTCTTTTACCACAGAAAGAGCTGGGGACAGTGTGAATGCCAGAACTGGCACCAGAAAATGGCCTCGCTCTACTAAGCGCTCAGTTTGCATTTAAACTAGCTATCCTTTCCACGGAAGACGGTGGGACCCAGAAAACCCTAGCTGGTGGCTTTCTTGCTTTCCCTCCAACTTGTGTTAGAAAAGATTACTATTTAGAATTTTGGCAGCAAAGAGTTTGTGTTTATTCAACTTTTCTAGTGGAAAGAAAAATTGTAGTCATTTCCTCTGAAAACAGCAAAACTGGTCGATGAATATGCAGCACTGAAGTCAGGGGACGCTACACAGGGGCCAGGGCTTTGTAGGTGAGGTCTGGTGAAGACAGCCTGAGGTGCCCCCTCGAAACTGCTGCTTTCGGGATTAGTAGGCACTCACAAGCAAGTGGATACCCACTGATTGTTGACAATGCCAGCGGGGCTTCACCCTTCATCTCGGAGCCGCGTTTCTCGGCCTTTTAAATCTTATTACCCTTTTAAAGACTGTAGAGATTTTTTTTTACCTAATTGCTCCTCCTTTACTTTTTTTCTTCTTAACTTTTTCATGCCACAGATACCATGTGTTCTGTTTGTATGATGTCTCTGTGGAGAGCCACAACCTTTGTAATCCCTCAGGTATTTTTGTCTCTGATATGGCCCTGCTCCAGCAGGGTAATTAGCCCTATGTGAAGATGCATGTCAATCATAGACCCACCCTTACATGAGAAATAGTGAGATACTTCCGGTCACTACCCAGAGTTCCTTTCCTCCATTTTTTTTCCTCTAAGTATTTTACAGACCCTCTAGATGCCTAGGTCTCTGAGGTCTCAGAGCCAAGGTAAGTGAGAGGCTGCTCTGTAGAATGATACAATGTAAGCACATCAGGGCAGAGATAACATCCCCAGAGAAATGGGGTATTTCATTCAGTTAGAATTTTCTACCCACACAAAAAATCTTAGCCAAAGCATAGCATAATCAGACTTTGGAAATTGGCTATTCTGTTGTCCCTTTTACCAGTATATGGGTACAAAAGTAGATTCTACTTACATTTACTTCACTTTTCCAATATTAAATATTTTCCAATATTATAGTTTTCAGTTTTTACATTCTACCTTTGGTCTGAGCATTTGATAAGCAACACACACACACACACACACACACACACACACACACACACACCAGTAGTGACTTTAGTTACTAGCTCACTTTAGGCCAAAAATAAGAGGGCTAACAATACATTAACATTTCCATTATCCATCAAAAAACTGCAGGTCAGCTCTCGGAATAGTATGTTGCTCAGCATATTAAGCCCTTGAACTCAGCAAAAGTACATAAACACTTCTACCCCTGAAGCTCTGTTTTAAGAGAGTTCAGAGAAAGTGAGATGAGAAGAGCAATCAATTGGGATTGCCTTAAATGGAACAAGAATGGGTCGCTATTTTTTTTCCTTTATGTGGTATAGGAGTTGAGTGTCTATGCTATTATTGTGGCTTCAAAGAGGCGATGATGAGTAACTAGTGAAGAGCACACTTCGCAGTCCTTGCTTCTCTGCAGGGACTTTGGCACCTGCTAGGCACAGGTCACCTTAGAAGAGAGCCAGTAGGCATTTCCCAACTGATGGCACTAACTGGGGTTAGGAACAGAGTGCCCCTTAGCCATGAGAGGGCTTGGTCTTCTGTGGGAAGCTAGGACCAGTTCTGTGTGTGCACCACTACAGAAGCCACAAGTTTACTATTAATTTCTTCCTTTGTTGTAATCAACATCTTGAGGCCTCAAAAAGTGTTACCAAGTGAATCTCCTCCATCAGAGTAGTTTTCCCACAAAATAAAGGGAAAAAAATGTTTGAGGCTGACATTCCTGTGACTATGTCCATAAAGAGGGGAAGCCAATAAAGAACTAAATCCAGTCATGTCCATTTGTTTCCAAATTGACTATTACAGTTGCCTTAGTACAACTAAGTAGTTGCAAAATAAACTAGCTGTTGGACTTCCAACCTAAAAACAATTACTGTTGTGCTCTTCAGAGGACAAGATTTCAGGTCCTTAAGTTGAAACATGAATCTTTTAAAAAATAAAAATGAAAACAAAACTTAAAGTCCATTCCTTTGGTCGCTTTAGAATTCAGAGATTAGGATTATTTTTAGAACTTCATGGTACATGACTCTTTTTCTACTTCTGGAAAGGAAATTTGGAAACAAATCCAGAAAGGCAGTAAAAACATTATTTATAATGATATGGACTGTGTATAAGCTACCTGTTATTTTTTTTTTATTGTTTAAATTTAACATGGGTTATATTACATATTTTCATCATCAGATCAGTTTAGATTAATACATATAGGTATATAAGATTGATCAAACAATTAAACATTAACCCTTCTAAATCAACATTATTATCTTTTTTTTCCCCTCTTTCTTTTCTTTGGAAGTTGACATATTGCATAATGTCCTCACAATCATTCTACAGAGTACAGTGTGTGGGCATGACCCACCTCCCTATTGATGTTGCTTAGAAAAGAAAAGGAAAAGAATATACTTCTCTTTGGACTAAGAGGAAGCAGGTACATATACAGTCAAATCTCCTGCAATTGCAGTGGGTCACAAGTGAAGCTTGTGATGTTGGAAGCTATTGAATCTAAGCCTCCTAAAGCTAATCTCACCAATATAGCTCTGTGCTTCATGCATTGTACTTAAGCATTTTTTTTTTCCTCCTGAGTGGTCAAGGGCAAGTTGAAGCAAGACCTGTATAACAAAACATTTTTTTGTATCTTCCAGGGTCAAATCCCCTCAGGATTAAGTTTGGGACCATAGGCAGTACTTTGTAGAACTGTTGTTAGTGTCAGCCTTCGGGACGAGTCACGGCCATTGCTCGGCCATTTTACTTTCTGTGAAAGCCAGAGAGAATGTTTTTCTCTGGGTGACTCTCCTTAGATGCACCACAGTTCATTCATCCCTTTTCTCTGAGGTCCCATAATCCCCTTGACCATGAAATTTGGGACACCTCTGAGTTATAAGATATTACAGCACAGGTTCCCTTATATCCTGGGTCTTTATTGACCTTGAAGGGCTAGGACCAAAATATTGGCTATCCCTATAGCCCTTCTTTTTCTCCAATTTTTGGTCTGTTAACTTACATTCTTAGCCCTCCAGGAGAAAAGCTTTGTGATACTATTACTCTGTAACATAGGTACTTGAGCTTATAATCACTGGCTTTCTGAGTATCAAATATCTTTGACTTAGCTTGGAAATGATATTTTCTGGCCATCATAGATATTCTAATAACTTTCCATACAATGTGATATAAGAAGTTACACAATTTTGACACAGATATTTGGAAATTCAAGGAAATACAAAATTGTAGCCTGTCAAGAATATGGTATTTGGCCCAGTCTCTTATTTTCAAGTACTACTCTTGAGAGAATGACAGTAACTGAATTTATACCAGGAGCAGTACATATCAAAAAGACAAGAATAACATATATTCCAAACATGGTTTTAGCGTTACATTGTGCTATAGTCAATATGCTGAAACTTTTGAAGGTTCTTGAGACCAACATCTGATTCATCCTGTGTACATCAGTATATGGTTTTGCTATTGATATGTTTTCTGCTTTATCTGCTTCCAGTCACTTCCTTGTTTAATCCATAACACATTCAGCTGTGTTATGCCCTTAAGTTCTTGTTTTCTTCTTTAAAGTTCTTTTTTTTTTTTTTTTTTTTTTTTTTTTTTTTTTT